>CM076075.1:30750937-30795937 GCA_038088235.1 Zacco platypus
TTAATTCCAGCCGCCTCAGAGCGGCCGCGAGCGCTTGTGTTGTGACGTGTTTGAGCTGTTTTTCAATCCGTGTCAGCGAGAGGTGCTAACGGCTAACTGAGATTAGCTTAATAAATACTGATGATTTTTTGCGAAATCGTTTGAAACGTCAATTCGGTGCTGTGAAAAGAGTGTAACGACTGCAGGACGACACTAAAGTGATTTTTCAGCGACATCAGGCGTGTGAGTGTGTCGTTAAGGCTTCATCTGTATCAGCATTGAGCCGTTTAAACCTGATCAAATCTGCTGCAGTCGGACTGTCTGATCTTAATTACTCCAATTAACGACGTGATTAACTGTCCTCGGTGTCCCTAAATCACACTGGGGCTGGAGACCCTTCAACGCCCTGAAAAGGCTCGGATACGCTCCACTGCAGCCCTTTAACACCCTAATGACAGCCGACGGGTGACACACACACCCAAAAACCCCAGTGGCGACGGCTTGCTGGTTTTCGGGGTGTTTAAGTGTCACACACCGCTGGATTTGGGTTGAACTGGAGCATCCTGAAGATCAGATCAATGGATGATCATGTCATCATTATCAGGCCATCAGTGGGTAACAGTCCTAACTGTTTGTTTTGGTTGGACTATGTTTTGTTTCTTCTGGAATGAGTGTTCAAGGCATCATGGTTGAAATTAATTTAATGTGTCAGTCAGAGGATCCGTCCGAGTGTCCGGAGGATCCAGATTCCTGTAGTGGTTCAGCTCAGAATATTTCAGGATATTTATACTCGACCGCACGCCAGTGTAACCCTGTAAGTAGATTGAGTTACACCTCGCAGTGTGAAGTTAAACGCCTCATAAGTGGAAAGGTTTCTGCTGTATTTTCATTGGATTGTATGTCATTGTTTTTAAGGTGCTTTAGCAGCTTGTTTGGTTTCAGAACCCACATTTCACATCACGTGCAAGTTACAGGATCAATTGTTGACATTCGTACTTATTTATGCTATCTATTAAGATATATATCTTATTTTTTTGCATGTGAACTTGCACATGTTGGCGTGTAGAATCCGTAGAACCTCCGGAGCTTCTTTGTTGTGGAACAAAGTTCTTTAACCCTCTTGAGTCCCTTCATTTTTGTGTCACGCTTGGTGCTTTCGCAGTCAAAAGTGACCGAAGGGCTGCACGATTAATTTAATTTCTAATCATTTCTAATTGCGATTACTGATGCCACAATTACATAATTGATCAAAAACGGACCAAAAAATGTCCACTTACGTTATTCTGCTTAAGATGCATATTTTTTTTTCCTTTCTGCTGGTTATCTTAAGGGTTTTTTAATTTTAGTTTTAGGTTAACATTGTAATACCATGCATATTTTTGCTTTATATATATATATATATATATATATATATATATATATATATATATATATATATATATATATATATATGTATATATTTAAAAAAAACAAACCAATGTATAGTTGACATTTTAGGCTTAAGTTTTTAAGATTGTTTTCAGCTTATTTTCATATAAAAATACGGAGCGCAGTTGCTTCAAACAATACTATAAAGCTATTCAAAACATCATTCAATGTAAACTGTGATAATTGTAATTGATAATCGCGATTTCAAGCGAATAATCGACAATTATGGTTTTTGTCATAATCGTGCAGTCATACCTTGAAATGTAATTTTTCCCCCAAAGAAATTCAATGTAAAATATTTTTGCTCAATAATAATTTTTGATTTGATGGAATCCATATACTGTGCAAGTATTTGTACAATTTTTATGAGCTATTTTTTCAAAAAAATTAAATTGATTTTCAATAAATGCAAAATTTCAGATTAAAATAGAGTGAAGGCCTTTAACATTTCCAAATCATGTCCATGATTTTCCATGATGTTCACATAGCTTTAATGTGACAAAAGTCACCAAGTGTCATGCCATTCCGATTAAAACAAAAATATAAAACGCAAAAATTGGTCAGAGTATAAAAATGTTCACACTAAGAATTTATTGTTTAAAACTGTTGACCAAAAGGTTCTTTCTGGAACCAAAAATGGAAGTTCTATGAAAACCTTTTATTTTAATAGTGTAGTCTGGTTTCTTTCACCGTGTTTGGTGGTGTTTATGGTTTTTGAAGATGAGGGCATGTCACACAACCTGTCAATGTTGACTTTCTAATTTGCCTAGCTTCTACCAAGTGACGGATGAGTTTTTGTCTCAACTAAAGTCAACAACTAAAAATATGGAAAGTATTTCTCCACTTATATTGCAAAAGTCATGTTTTCCCTGCTCTCTGTGACCAATCAGAACAGACATGTGACCCACTGACGGAAACCACTGACGTACACTATTCATAAACTAAAAAAACAGCATTTTTACACTGTGTGATTGTGATCCTAATGGTTAGTTTCCACATTCTTCACCCTGGATTCCACAGAAGCCTGTGATTAGTTTGTTAGATGTCTGTGAGTAGGTCAATTACGCTCTCTTCTGTGTGAACCTCATTGTGTTTTGCAACCAGGGTTTTCGTTAAGCCCTCTTTTGAAAGCGCTGCGAGCAGACGGCCAGCCCCTCTGAGCTATTGTAGCCCGACTCTGGCAGTGGCTTCTCTGAGTTCATGTGGAATGTATTTCCTGTTTGGGTCCCTTCAGTTTGGGAATGAAAGAAAAAGCATGACTCGCTGCTTAATGGATGCTGCAGCAGCAGAACTAGTTATTTAAAGAAGTGTTTTCTCATGATCGCCTGGAACATTTCTTTTTTTTTTTTTTCCGTGACCTGTTTACAATGCAGGAATACTTTTATAGTCTGGGAGATTTTGCACTATGCATGATATGATTTGACCCATGTGTGTCAGATAAATACCCTTTTAAAGGGGATCTATAGTGCCCCTTATACAATATGTAATAAAAGTCCCGAGAATGTGTGTGAAGTTTCAGCTCAAAATCCCCCACAGATCAAGTATTATCACTCGTCAAATTTGCCCCTGTTTGGGTGTGAGCAAAAACACACTGTTTTTGTGTGTGTCCCTTTAAATGCAAATGAGCTGCTGCTCCCCGCCCCCTTTCCAGAAGAGGGCGGAGCTTTAACAGCTCAACAACAACAAAGCTGGAGAATCTCACGCAGACAAAATGAGGAAAGTGTTCATCCTTACATTGTTCAAACCGGAGTCGACACTGATGGAGAGACTCAGGAAGAAGTTCTAACTTTTAGACGTTTCTGAACGGTTAATGGATAAATTGATGTAGTTGCTGTGGAGTTGATCAACTCATCACTAGCATGTGTCGTCATGTTCATCTTTTTTCCTTGAATTGACCCTCGTTTGTGAAGCGGTCCGGCGTAAAATGACGGCATCAACAACACTCGACTACAACAACTCTTCCTCTTCTCTAAAGCAGCCCAACATGGCCCCGCCCCCTTTTTTGTGTGTTCTCGGGGGCGGGGTTTATGTAAATTTTGAGGTTTGTGATGTCACCAACCCGGGAAGAAGCTCATTGTAGTCCCTACCAGCCGTTTGTTGTAGTCCTTAAACAGAATTCTTTAAAATAAAATATCTCCCTTTACATTGAACTTTGAGCGTCGTAACTTTGCAGATGTTGTTTATGATCAAACAGCAACATTACACACTAACTAAAGCTAAACAAGTGAAATCATAATCAAGGACCCCTTTAAAGCTGCAGTGAGCGATATCTGATTATGAAATCACCAAAACAAACACACCCCTATGCAAAAGGATCACATCATCTTGATAGCTCCACCCCCAAATTCACAAACACCCTTAATGAGTGTACACGCCCCTTACCGCACCTTCCTGCTGATTGGCTGAAGCGTTTTGTCGCTCGGTCCGATCTACTGTCAGCAGCGTTTCTCGGAAATCACGTACTGCACCTTTTAACCAAGTTTAGTGTTTTGTTCTTCCCTCATATTTAAAATATTTTGATGGTTTAATCAAATTTTAGTGTCATTAAAAGCAAAAATCCCCTCCGGACGTCACTTTTAGCTACTACTTCGAATCAAACCTGTGCTTCAAGCATATGAATTGTTTTGCATTTGTTCTCAGATGCTTTGAAATGCATTTCTTGGTATTTCTCTGTGTTTATATATACATTACGCATCATGCACAAGCTGCATAACCGCATCCTGTGAAACACAATCGTGTCTGTTTCTTTATTTGACCATCGTTTGGAATATGAGCAGTGGTGTTGGCTAATACTGTTGCTATGGCAATAATGCTCAGGTCAGCTGCGAGGCAGCGGCCAAACACGCTGTTTTCATGAAGTTTCAGTTCTCTTAAACGTCGAAGGCTCGTTCTTTGAGCAACACATGGCAACTTTTGCTCTCGTAACAGTCTGTGAATGTACAATTGGTGTTTCTCAGACTTCTAGTTCACTTGAGAGGGACGTTTCAAGGTTGCATGCGTTTAGGTTTGGATACATCGAGAGCTCGAGGTCTGTGTGTGTGTGTGTGTGTGTGTGTGTGTGTGTGTGTGTGTGTGTGTGTGTGCACTGCTGGCCGGGCCGGCGGCTGAAAGATATCCCACTAACAAAGCATTCCAGTGTTGTTTCGGAATATGCTGCATTCTCTTGCTGACTGCTATTGCAGTTTAGAATGTCACAATGGAATCTTTTCATGGGGGAAGGGCGTGTGTGTGTTTCTACTGAAGTTAGATTAGCAGTTCTCACTCTTTATGTATTTTTTTTTTAAGTGCTAAGTTTTGTCTGAAGCCAAACTTAAGTAGCCTAATCTTTTTAAGAGATATTTATCTAAAAGTTTGCACTTTTTTTTTTTAAAGTAGTGCTGGAGTATTAAGCTTTCAGCTTTTCATTTTATTGTTATTTTGTAAGTTATTCTCTTTTGGTGTCTTCAGCAATTTGATTTCTCAGTCTTTACTGAATTAATCAGCTTAAGTCACTGTAAAACAATATTTTCCAAGACTGGGTATTAACACAGATTTCAAGAATCGTTTTGATTCAACTGATCCTTCGCAAACAGTTTGATTGACAGGCGATCTGACCAATCATAACGCAGAATCCACCATCTTCTCCGACAAAGCCGTCAGGGAGTACCCTATAGTAGATTAACGTTGGTGAACTTGATAAATTGTGTGTACTCACGTCTTTCCATGCTTGAAACAACATTCCTTCTGATGTTCATTCATGTTTATTTGATGCTATAAATGAACTAGTATGAAGAGATGATCGGTTCACGAGGAGCTACAGCGATCTGTCACGACACATTAAACACACACTAGACGCTATTTATTGATTAAACTTCTTTAACAGATTACAATATATTAAATATGAAACTATTTCATATGTTGTCAGCGTCGTCTTTGCTCCGCGATGTATTTTTCACTGCGTGAGAACATGATGTGTGGCGTGAGAGCATGGCTGGTCAGGGTTTTGTGAAGGGTCAATTCACGAGCTCTTCTTGATTAGATTCTATTGTTTATATATAAATTCGTTCGGGGAGAAAAAAGTGTCATGAAAAGTTGAGCTGGATTTATTCAAACGTACAATAAATGAGACATCACTGACAGGTTGAGTAAAAATATAATAAATATGTAATAGTGAATCAGATTTGTTGCCAAGCATGCTTACACGCGCAATGACGCGCAATTTGTCTTTCGTGACGAGCTCCAGTGCACAGAGAGAAGGACAACAATAAGATAATAAAAGATAAATGAATAAACATAAGTACACAATAGACAAATAAGACAATTAGATTTGAAGTATGTGTAATATATGCATTTCACAGATTTGATCCGATTCACAAGCGCTTAATTAAATTCTGTTATTCCAATTTGACAATGATTCCATTTTTAAATATCATGTACTGTAGATGTCAGTAAAAATCGTTAAACTAAAGCCTGTTAGTCAAGTTTATTATTAAAAGATAAATTTAGAATCGTGATATTTGTTTCAAACTGAGATCATGATTCTCGCACTATTCTGAAGACGTTTACATGAAAACGATGTACTAAAAATGGAAAAGTTTTTTTTCTTTTGTCCAGATGACAATGTTATCAAAGAGATTCCCATTAACACATCCGCAAATGACAAAAAAATCGAACAATATTATACACTCCAGGCCAGTAGTTGGCGATGTCACTTTATAAATAAAGACTAAGACTAAACTCGCAACACGCATGTGCGTGACGTCAGCGTTTTCACTGCACTGCTTCCCACAGCTTCACCGTTGCAGGTTCCCGGCCGTTCTCGCACCGTTCCACCAAAATGCGGTTCCAAGTCAATGCAAAGACTTTTTCTTTGTTCATTTTGCACACTGAACAAGGCTTGTAGCTTTTAATTTTGAACTCTCAAAGTGCACAAGATTAATGAATTTCATTTTCCAGGAGCTCTTTGCTTCTTCCTTCAGTTAAAATGCTAACTCTGATTGTAAAATAATTACCTAAATTATATTATTTGCTAACTGCATTCTTTAAATTGTGATGTTGACATCCATTGTCTGTAAAGCTGCTTTGAAACGTTATGTATCGTGAGAAGCGCTATACAAATAAATTTGAATTGAATTGAATTGAAATTAATTTCTTTAAAATGTACAAATTTTTAAGGCCTGCCCAGACCCTGAGATCCACCCGCTGTAGTCCCACAAAATCCTATGGGAAACACTGTATATGATGGTGTTCTCAAAAGAATCTGTCTTATTAAAATAACAACAATACGTGCTTGTAAAAAATTGTTTTCTTAAAACATTTTACAACCGCAGTACACTTGCATGTGTGCACATGATCAGGATTTTACCACCTCCGCCTCATTTTGAGCCAGGAAAAACCCTGTATCCGAACTATAAACTTTTGTCACAGTACTCTTGTGATATTTGCAACACAGAAATAATGGTACAGTGTGTGGTTAAAAAGACTTTGTCAAGCTGTTTAATATACATGACAACAGCTCTCTCTGGTCCAACGCAGATCTGGATATTCCGCTGTGATTTTGTTTAATAGACTAATCGTTGTCATTTGGGAATAATATTACATGGGCGTTTGAGTCCAGATCACAATTTAATGATTAATCCAATTTTTCAATATAATAATCAACACTCAAACTGAGTTGTTGACAAACATTTGTGCATATATTTAATCAAACGCTCCTTTTCTGAGGTAAACGTTTCGTTATGTGACATTTTATTGACGTTACGTGACACTTTATCTCTCCAGGGTTGGAAACACTGAGTGATTTCATGAGACGTGAGTCATTTATGTATCTGTCAACGTTCCTTCTGATGTTCATTCATGTTTATTTTGTGATACAACCAGTAGGAAGAGGAAGATACGATCGGTTCACATGCTTTTTGAACTGAGGCCCGCGATCTGTCACGCCACATTAAATGGCAACAAAACCACATTCATGGTTTGAAATTTGTGATAAATTTGACACGCTTTGAAATCTGAGACTTAAGAACAAAGCTTATTATATTATCATTTTACCATCCAAAAAAAGTGTAGGATGAGGCTTTGTTTCATCTATTGGGATTTGATTGAATCATAAAAATCGGGTGTTTTATGTACCAGGATGGAGTAGAGAATCTGTTACATTAACTAAAAAAGTTCAAAGCTTTCATTCAAAATGAGACCAGAAAGTGTATTAAAAATTAAATGGCCCGTCGTGATTGCTTGTTTGAGTATTAAAATAGAATATTGCGGGTTATTTGCAGTCGAAGATAACCTACTAATATCCCAATTAATCTATAATTATTTAAACTTGCAATTGTACAGTTTTGGCACATGTATTACCTCAGATTTGTAGGGATTAGTTTTCCCCTTCAAAAATCAGCCGTCCATCAGCTCGCCGATGATGTCATCGAAAAACAGGTGTTGCAGGAAGGACTCTGTTTCAGCGAGTTTCACAGAGGGTTCAGTTTCGCCCTCCGCAAACACGTCCTCGCGGGAAGCAGGGCTTTCCTCGATGTGCACCGCGGGCTGCGCTGTTTTTTTTTTTTTTTTTCATCAGCCAAAGCCAAAGATTTTGAGGAACAAAGAGCACATTCTAAACTCAAAACAAATGACTTCTCTCACTGTTACGAGTTTATCCACGGCAGAATCGGAGCCGTCAGGACTGCTTTTAGTAAGCGATGAGGTCATTCAGCATGAATTCAAGACTCTTTTGTCTTAAGCTTTGTGTTCTCAGAGGTCACGTTGTTCCAAGTTTGCCAAAGGGCGCGAGAGGAAAGTCTTCCCTCAAACATTTTTGTTTAAATGTTACATTGTCGTTTAGTGATAGATCTGGGATTTCTTTTGGGTCTCCATTTAATGTAAAAGTGTTTGGCCTCAGAAGGGATTTCTGCATGTGACCATGTCATTCCCGAACATTCAAACGCATCTAATTGTGAAGTTTGAAGATGCGCCAACGCAAACACGATTTGAAAGCAGTGACATGAGAGTGAGCAAATGAATTTTCGTTTTTGGATCACTTTAAACGTTCTGTGCATTCCTGCACAAATTGTCCCAAATCGTTGTGATCGTACAGATTTAGATGCTTGGTTTGGCCTGATATCTGGAACTGTGATGGATTTGGATGGGGTTATGTGGGGTAGTTTTTGTTTGGTTTCTGAGGTAACCAGCCTAAACTCGTTTACTTTCCCTCATGCCTAATTTCCTGAAGGAAGAAAACCCAAGAAGTCTTCATTAATATATCTGACTTGTGGCGAAATTGTGAAAATCTTTCATTTTTAATGTGTTGCGTCTTCCCAACTCAACCAGAATGTACCATTGTATTATGTTTTTGGATGCTACCAATGGTTTCAAGTCATGTACTTCCATGGTACTCATAAGAATGCCATGTAAATGCCTTGGTATGTGAATTTTAATAATTCCGTACCATAGTATCGCCATCTGATAGCATCACTGTACCATGGTACCTCCATAAAACTTTTGTTTCTGTCCTAATCGGTCAGAAGTCCTACTGTTTATAGCTCATGGGAATAATTTAGGTGAGTTATTTTAGTTATTTTAGTTTCAGCTTCCATCTGTAAAATTGATTTTTGTCCATCCATAGCAAGTGTTAAGTGAGAGAAGTTTGTATTTGTAGTAATTAATAGTTTGGGCAGGGATATAATTGAGACGCTTAAGTGTCCCAGTATAACTAGAAAAATTATATTACTGGAATAATTATTAATAGTTCAAAATAGGGCTGGACGATTAATCAAAAAGTAATCGAAACTGAAATTCAGAACCTCTAACTGACATCATTTTCCCATGTAGGTTATTTAGTTTTTTTTAAATCATGTTAATATTATTCCCTTATTTAAGTGAACAAACGTGATTTTTTTAATAGTTTTGAACAATACCAACAGAGTTGTGGATTTATACGGCCTGAACTCATAAAGTCACGGGTCATTTTTATGATGTCCGGCCTGTTCTGTTGGGTATCGTGGAATGTAAAATGTGCTTCGCTTTGGGAAAAGTACAGGATAAAGCCAGATGAAGTGGAGAGCAGGGAAATGTTTTGCACATTTATAATCAAGCTCTTTAACGCGCCTGTCGTCTTCACAGTTTTTCATCTGAATGCTGCATTTAGAAACCATTACAGCCGCAGAAACATTTCCATCACAAAAATCACAGAGTCCTCAGACACCCAGTAGAGTTTTTATCCACGTCAGGCCTGCTACCGAGCCAAGTAGCAGAGATGGCCATCATTCCCACAATGCACCACGAGCGTGTGAAACCCGAGCCGTGCTCTCTTTTGGCGTACGGCTGAAATGGAGTCATGAGTTGGAGCTGGGGTCTGAATTCAGGGGGTCATACACTGTTACCAGGCCTGAGACGCATGTAAAACAGGAGTTGTGGAGAGAGATACTGTACGTGGCTGATGTGGAACAGAGTCTTTGTTCGTCAGGGAAACTTTGGGAGGATCTATAAAGGTATTGTTGTTGCTGTACTACTGTCAGATCCAGTTTCATGATGGGATTCTTGCGTTTTCTTTTGCTTCTCTTGTTTTTGTTGAACGGGGTTGTGTAAAAACGTATGGTACTGATATATGTTGACGATTATAGGCGCTATGCGCTGACATAAGCACATATGACAGCTGCATGCAGCACGTGTCAATATGGGGGTCTCGGCTGTGCGTAACACTTGTTGTGTTCGCCTGTTGTCTGTCTTCTGAATGGGATACTCCAGAAATAATCCCACAGACGCTCTGGAGTCAGTGAACCGCTTAAAGGTGCATAAATAGATCCACAGAATGAAATGTTATATTGATCCCCTTGAGGAGAAATGACATGAAACAGGCAGATTTCTGGAGCAGAGTTACATGATTAATGCAATGAAGCCACTTTACAGTGATTTTACCACCGTTAGGTGTTCTTAGACACATGATGTGTGGGAAAATCACTGTAATACATTGGTTTATGCTTTAATAAAATTGTGAAAGCAGTCTTTTGACAAGATTGTAAATGATATATTTTGAAAATATTTATTTAGCCTAACTGTAGGCTGACATAATGGTCAAAGAGAGAGGAATATGTTCCATTAATATTGCGTTTTAGTTTATTTTTTTATTTTCGCAAGGTAAAACCCTCAGTTGCATCTCTGAATTCATTCCATTCAAACTAAAATGAATGAATCAACATAATTTAGTGCTTCTTAAGATAGACAGACCTATTTTTTTTTATTTTTTTTTTTTTATTTTTATTTTTTTCTCATATTAATTGCTAAGGTTAACATCATAGTGAAAGTTTTTCATTGGCATATGTTTTAGGCCACGTCAGTTTAAACATTGGCGCAATTTTAAACCATTTGCTTGCAAAAAACCATGAAAAAGAACTTGATTCTGAACTTGCACAGATTTTCTGTGCACAGATCAAGCCTCGAACATTGAATTACGCTCTTTCTCGTCTACTTGAAAGGACATAATTGGCAAAATTGTCAAAATGCCCATCTCTGCGAGTGTCCTCATAAACACAGTTGCTTGTGGTTCACGTGAATGTAAACAATTGAGAAAGAAAACAGACGAGTATCATTATATTGTATCCCTGCATTTGGCCTTAAAGTGACAGCAGTCTAATAAACCTGCTGCTGTCTGTCGTTAATGACAGTCAAACCACAAAATACAAAGAGAAAATCACTTTTGCAGGTTAATTTATACAGTAAAGACTATGCAGTGTTGCTTTACATTTGATTATTCAATTTCTGTACCTGAATACAGGAAAAACATTGGCATAAAGCTCTGTTTATTTCATTATTATCTAATGGTCACATGACATAAAGGGAAAACGCGTAGAATATTAATCTCCTTTATGTTAATTAATTTATTTAATTTAAAATTAATGATTTTATGATAGCTTTCTGTCAACTCTCATAACCCTCCGAAATTTAGTAGGCGGTTGTTGAACGACTAGTTTATTTGAACTCATCCCTAATATTGGATGTTTCACAGCAGCTTCAAGCTGGGTTTGTCTAATCAGATTTCCTCAACAACTAGCTTTTGAAATGTGACCGTTTCTGGATATTTTGTAAAAATGTGTTTCCTCGGATCGGACAACAGACCAAAACCTGTCTGGAAAGCATTTGTGGAATTCAGCTGAGCGTGTGCCGCCGGTTTGTCAATTTTGTTGCGTTCACCAAACTAGCTGGATTTGACCTCCGACTGCTGGTATGATTGTCTGAACGTTATAAACGACGATCTGATCTTCCTCTGACGTTCAACAAGACGAAAGCCATCCTCTCTGTCTGTGTCTTTGGGCTGATAATGATCCACCTTTCTTTGCGGAGGGGAACATTCCTGCGCTTCATTAGTAACAGATGTGAAGGACGGTTTCAAAGTGTGTCCTGTGAGCAGAAAGCAGCGCTGTAGTGTGGTGTGATGGGGTGGACACTTGTGTTTTGGTGTTTTATTATTCGCGTATGGGGTCAGTTGTTTTGCCCGACAGGAACTGCGCAGAGACTGGTGGATCATGGACAACAGCTGCCTGCGGCGTGATCGCCAGTTCTTCCGTTTCTACACAGCCCTGAAATACAACACAGCAGCCGTTTGGTTTAATATAGCAGGACCCTGTGGTCAGAAAATATATTTACCTGGTGTATAATATATATATATATATATACACTTCCATTCAAATGTTTCAGGTTGGTAAGATTTTTGAATGAAGTCTCTTCTGTTCACTAATTTATTTGATTAAAAATATTGTAAAAACATTTCTGTTTTCTATCTGAATATAGGATAAAATATAATTTATTCCTGTGATCAAAGCATCATTACTCCAGTCTTCAGTGTCACATGATGCTTCAGAAATCATTCTGATCTGAGGATTTGCTGCTCAAGAAACATTTATGATTATTATCAGTGTTGAAAACAGTTGTGCTGCTTCATATTCGTGTGGAAACATGTCAATGTATTTTTCAGGTTTCTTTGATGAATAGAAATGAAAAGGAACTGCATTTATTTGAAATTGAATCTGTTGTAATATTATAAATGTTTATAAATGCATCTTTGCAAGATATTAGTTTCCTAAAAATCTAAATCTTACTTGGGGAGCGAAGGCTGGCCTGTGTGGTTCAATCCAACAGACGAGCTCCTGTTGCTCAAGTTGCTCAATAAGTTAATGCTGGTTCTGATAGAAAGGTGTCAGAACACACAGAGCATCAGTTTGTTGTGTATGGAGCTGCATAGACCGGTCAGGGTGCCCATGCTGACCCCTGTCCACCGCCGAAAGAGCCAATGGTGGAGCATCAGAACTGGACCATGTAGCAATGGAAGAAGGTGGACTGGTCTGAGGAATCATGTTTTCTTTTACATGACGTGTGGATGGCCGGATGAGTGTGCGTCGCTTAATACATGGCACCAGGATGCACTATGGAGCCCTGATGACGGTGGCTTCTCTCAGCAGGATAATGCGTCCTGCCACAAAGCAAAAACGGTTCAGGAATGATTTGAGAAGCTAAACAACGAGTTTAAGGTGTTGACTTGGCCTTCAGATTTCCCAGAAGTCCGTGGAGGCTCCTCCTCGCAACTTACAGGACTTAAAGGATCTGCTGCGAACATCTTTGTGCCAGATACCACAGCACACCTTCAGGGGTCTAGTGGAGTCCGTGCCTCGACGGGTCAGAATAAACCACACATTATTAGGAGGATAGTCATAATGTTACTTCAGATGATGTTATAAAGTCAGAATTGTGAGATATAAACTACTTTATATCACACAATTCTGACTTTATAACTCGCAATTGTGAGAAGAAAAAGTCACAATTACCCTTTATTTTATTTAGTGGCGGAAACAAGCCTCCATATTGTGGACTGAACAATACTATGTGGTTGATTGTTTGTCTGATACTAGTATTTCACTTTTGTCAACACAATAAGAAGCTGCACTGACAGAGGAAGCTCTGGACTTTATTTAGCATGTGACCTTCAGCACAGATGATCCATCATCACAAGACTTCCTTTTCATCTTTTCTCCGGCCTGTGCCGCTTCCCAACCGTTTCCCGTTCGGCTTGTGTCTGAAGGGTGTTTTGTGCCATGCGTGCCGCCCTGTTTCCACTGTTGTGTGTTATCCGGCAGGTAAAGCGGCGAACGCTTTGACCCGGTTGGCACTGAAAACACACTTTAATCCGCAGGGTTTACAGACAGGAACTGTGCTCGCCTATTCCTCGTCATACGCTCAAAGACCGGGCTTTTACAGGAGACAGACGTCTGCTCTTCTCTCTCTGAGAGACACCAGATGCTCTCACGCGGAGCCCGTCTCTGTTGTCTAAAGGTGACACGAGTGTTTGTGCTGCGATTGGCCCTGTTGTGCAAGTGAGCAAGTGTTTTCCTAGATAGCTGCTTGTTGTTTGTCAAAGGAAGTGAGACTTTGAGGTCACTGGAACACGGCAGATAAACAGAAGGGACTTCTGGAGTGTTTTATGCTTGTTTAACAGCTTAAGAAGTTACTGTAGCACAACGACAGAGGAAAAAAGACACTTTTTCATCTGCCGAAGTGTGAATTACGGCAAAATATATTCATTAAACGACAAAAAGACATGCATTGATTTATTATAGAGCTGCACGATTCTTGCTTAAAATGGAGATCACGATTCTACGATTCTGAACAGACAACTAAACAAAATGTAATTTTTTTTAGAGGTTCTGACAATATTAATTGTTGCAGTCTATTTAAAAATGTTTTTATAATTTAAAAAAAAAACGTTTGGATAAATGATTCAATGACTTACTAATACACTTGTTTCAGGATGAATCTATGTTTTCGAACAAATCTTTTGAATGATTCAATGACTTTTTTTTAAGTCACTTGTCGCCACCTGGTGGTGTAACGAGCGATGTAATCGAGACAACCTTAACTTGGAGCGCCAATGTAGTTTCAAAAGGTGGTTTGTTTGCTCTATTTTTGTCGCTACTATAGACACGAGTATCTCAGTACTTCTGTGATAATTTGAATATTTGTAACACAGAAATTGTTACATTTGTCAACTGTTTTCTCTGGCTCAGTGGCAGCATGAACACAGATTTAAATGTTCCGGTATGATTTTGGTAAAGAGTTAATAGAGAGGCGAATCGTTGTCATTAATAAATAAGATCGTGTGGGTGTTTGAATCGAGATCTTTTTACGATTAATCTAATTTATTATTAAAGGTTTTTATTTAATCATTTAAATATGGAATATCACAATCAAAATATTTTTTCATCTATATTTTAATATATACAGTATACAAGTTCTGTCGTCCAGTAGCTAATTATACATTTTTTTTTAAGTGCATTGTTCTGATATTATATTTTAATTAAATTGTCAGTTTTATGAATTGATTTTACTAATAGACACCATTTTTGATGATATATTTGAATTAGGCTAAATCATAAAACACAGAATCTAGAAAAAAAAAGTAAAACAAAAGGTGTATGTAGCTTAATTTGTGGCGTTTATATTCATTCTTGAGGTCTAACAAACATGCGAAATGGTTTCCCTCCAAATTAATAGTATGAAATGAATATCGTGATAAATACTGATTTTGAGTAATTTTATTGTAATCATTTTTTTGGCCCTGCTAATAGGGATGTGCAAAATATTGTTTTTCTTTCTAAGTCCATAGGTTGTCTTGTATAATGTGGCACGTTTCACACAAGGACACATTTTTGTGTTTAGTAAAACACCTGTGTGTCACCTGAAACGTGATTTTTCTTTAGCTGTTAATATGAGTGAAATGGTGCAGCATTATTTATTTATTTTTTTCAGCTTATGCAAATCTGACGGGCCTCTTTGCATAATGACAGACCAAAACAACACGTCTCTCATGGGTTTTTCCTGATGGATTTGAATTGCAGATATTTTGACGGTCTACGGGCCCTGTCCTGTTCTTCAGACAGTGCTGTGCTCTTTCTGGTCCTGTTGTGTTCTGTCAGGTTTGAATAATGAGGGTTAGACATTGCTTTTTCATGACGTAAGGCCTATTGTGACTTGTTGTTTCAGTGTGTTCTGTTATTTTGCATTGCTTACTGTGTTGGTTATTGGCTATAGTTGGGGATGACAATTTAAAGGAACCTGTAATCCTAAATAAACAAACTTTAAGCACTTAAACATGCTCCATTTGACATGTATAATTCCCCACATCCTGTCATGTTGAAAAGAGGTTTGCTCTGTCATTATTTATAGTAGTTTTTATTAACATTTTTAGTTGGCTTTTATTTTTAATTTTTTTTTATTTTACTTCATGTGATCATGTGATTATCTCTATTTAGCTTTAATTTTCAGTTTTAAGGTTTTTTGTATTTCAATATGCACTTATACACTTTATAGGTTTCATCTAATATTTATATTTTATTTCTTTATTTCATTAATCGAATGATTTTGGACTCTGGTTCTGTGCTGTTGTGATCAATACACTTCTGATCTGGTGAATTTACTATGAAAATAAGTGATTCATTTGCACACAAATGCAACAACAGTTTAATTTAGGGCAGAGGTATTAAATGTGGGGCATGGCTCCCCTGATTAATTAATTAACGATTAATAATTTCAGTCAACACACAAGCAATACTTTAAAAAAGCGAGAAGAGGCAGGTTTTTGGACGAGACGTCGTCATCGCTTTAAACCCTAAACTTTTGGAAAATTTCAGTCAAAGGATCCAGTAAGCATTCGAACAGTCAGTCCAAATGCAGAGAAAACCCGGCCTATTTCTTCACCGATGGAGGAGCGAATAGTGTTCGGCTTCAAAGCATGATCTCTCTCCTATCCTGTAAATATTTCAGAGCAGCTCAAGCCATGAAATACAGACTGAAGCGCAGCTCAAAATCGCTGCACGAGCATAATGATATGCCAACTACATCCGAGTTGGATAAAGCAAACCAGTGTCACGCTAGTAAAGCTTTGATGGATGATGATTGTAATTGAGGTAAAGTGACATACAGAAGTCGTGCAGTAGGCACACGAGATGAGTTTCTATTTTTATTGATGTGCAAACAAACTCTCTGCGTACTGGTCACTATTGAAAACGGTCAAAAATTTGCGGGTGTGGAGACATAATCGTGGATGTTGTCAAAAGGGAGACCCACGGTCTTTGACTTTAAAAACCCCTGATATAGGCCGCGTGCAGTTGAATGATTTAACAACCACCGGAGAAACTGTACCGCAATCAGTGCAGTTTGAAAACAAACATCCGATCAAATCAACATGAAACGCTTGGAAACAAATGTCAAAACACATCCTCCATGTGATATCTCACTGAAATTCTCTCTTTGTCTCTTTCGCAGGAAATGACCGAGAGGCCTTACAGATAATTTGTGCTTTTGTTGCTGCAGTCCGCATTTGCCGAGAGACCCCTATCTGGAAGCACATTTGTTTCCGTTGTGAGTATTAACTACCTCAGGCTCTGGAAACCGATCAAGAGGGAGCCCGGCGATCTCTCCCGGCAGCTGCGTCTGTTCTACCAGCCCCCTGCTCGACCCCTGACCCGCCGTACGGCCCTCCGACACCCTCTGACCGACTGGATCCGTCAGAGCGGCACGGGCCACATCATCCCGTAGCTCTCGCCAATCCTCCGTGCTTGCTGTTGAACGGTGTCACTGTTTTTCCTCTTCTGAAAATTCATATTGTTTTTTGCTGACAGATTTTTACGATTTTTCTATTTTTATTAGAGGTCTACGGAAAGAGTTCGGAAAGAAGGGTTTTTCACTTCCATTTGAAGGATTGATTATGCACTTTGGATTTTCAGCCAGGATTGAAGCTGTGCTTGATGTGTAAGTGACGTGTTGATCATTTTTTCCCCCCTCGTGAGGCACCTGTGAACCACTTCTAAAGGAAAATACCTGAAGCTAATTGGAGTTGGTGTGCCGTTTCACTGGGATTTAAACGCAAGCTTGTCGACGTGAGCAGAGTTGCAGCTGGGCTGCAAGATTTCCTCGAACCTTGCTTTGCACCGCTATCCATCTCTCAGGAGCGGAATACTGTCATGACTTCCCTTCTGATGCGATCCTTAAGCTATCTATCTACTTGATTCCAAGGAGACCCAAATTAGGCATCAAGAACTTGTGCACATTGCAAAGTCAAGAGTTGTCCACTTCGTGAGGACCGACACTCCCTGGGCGCATTGAACACTTATGTATTGTTGCAGTGCGCAAGAAAGTAAAATGGACTACAAGCTGCGCTTTTTGCTTGGCGGGTCCAAGCACAAAGTGCAGCAGCACCAGCAGTACCAGTTGCCCGAGCTCAGCCGGACCCTCAGCGCCCCGTTGGGTTCTTCTTGCTCCACCCCTTCTCCCATGGCGACCATCGGCTCCTCCCCTTCCGGCTGTCACGCCCCGCCCCCGGGCACCACCACGGCGATCGCGGACATCCAGCAGGGCATCTCCAAATACCTGGACGCGTTGAACGCGTTCTGCCGTGCGAGCGCGTTCCTGACAGAACTCTTTGGCAGCGTGTTCCGGGACTCCCGTTACTCCAAAGCGGCTATGCAACTGAAGGACGTGCAGGAACATGTCATGGAAACGACCAGCCGGCTCACCACAGCAATAAAGCCAGAGATCGGCAAAATGCTGATGGAGCTCAGCGCAGGCGCGGCTAACTTCAAAGACCAGAACGACTTCAGCCTGCAGGACGTTGAGGTAGGCCACTCGAAAACAACCTGCCCACATTACGTGTTGGTTTTTCTGTTGTGGTATCGAGAATTGGGAGGTTTCACTTGTATCTATTTTGATATCACAGCAACCTAATTTCAAGATATATATATCGCTATTGGGTCATAGTTTGTGGTAACACTTTATTTTTACAGTGTCATTGTTACATATGTTACATGTATTTACTATAATAATAACTTGAAATGATGCATTATTACATGCAATTAACTCTAAACCAAACCCTCATCCTTACCTTATAGTAAGTACATGTAGTTAATTGTCATTACTCAGTACGGTACTTAAATATATAATTACACTGTAATACTGACACCTTAAAATAAAGTGTAACCCTTTATGTTAGGCATCCTTAACTACTATGTACTTGCATTCAAAAAATAAGTACAACGTACTTGTTCATATTATATTGCAAAAAAATTGGTGATGGTTTGGTGTTATGGGTAGGTTTAAGGTTGTGTAAAGGGGTTAGGGAAGGGTCAATGGTATAATTAGAGATGTAATTACAGATGCAGTTACATGCAGGTATTTTTAAAATATAAGTGCAATGTAAAAACATGAATGTACACAAAAAGTGCATTATTAAATTAATTTAAATGTTAGTACATAGTAGTAATAGCGTTAGTTCACCCCAAAATTAAAATTCTGCCATTTAATTACTCGCCCTCATGTCGTTCCACAGCCATAAAACCGTCGTTCATCTTCAGAACACAAATACTTTTGATGAAATCCGAGAGGTTTATGGCTCGTCAATAGACAACAATATAATCAACACTTTCAAGGTTCAGAAAGGAACTAAAGACATTGTTAAAATAGCTCACGTGACTGCGGTGCCAATTTTATGAAGCAGCGAGAACTCGTTTTGTGTGCAAAAACAAAAATAACGACTTTATTCAACACGCAATCTCAGTTTCCTTTGCCGTAGATGTAGTGAACACAGTTGCAGCGCTTCCGGGTTCTACGTCAGGAAGCAGACTAATTATTTTTTTTGTTTTTGTGCACAAAAAGTATTCTCGTCGCTTCATAAAATTAAAGTTGAATAGTCACTTGGACTATTTTAAATATGTCTTTAGTACCTTTCTGGATCTTGACAGTGCTGAATCGTTGTGTATGGAGGAGGCATAAAGATTTCATCAAAACTATCTTAATTTGTGTTCTGAAAATGAACGAAGATCTTACTGGTGTGGAGCGACAAGAGGCTTCAAAACACGCCCCCCATTCACCCCCATTATAAAGCTTGGGATATTTTTAAATATATATCTGATTGTGTTCGTCTGAAAGAAGATATACTCCTAGGATGGCTTGAGGGTGAGTAAATCATGAGGTAATTTTCATTTTAGGGTGTACTATCCCTTTAATTTCCTGTTTTTGGAACAAAGCAAACGATCCTCAGGTCTGAAAACGGCCTCAGGAACCAATCAGATTAGAGCCTGTGCATTTTGAAAAGCTCTCACCCTTCTTTGTGTAACGTTCATCAGACGGTCTGTGGGTGAGACTAGTATTTAAGAGGTTAAGTGTCTCGCTCAAAGCACAATGTTCGAAAAACAGGAATTCTTATAAATCCAGCCCTACCTGGGATCAAACCTGTGACGTTTGTGCTAATAGTTGTTACTCCAGACACTGATTATTTTTCAAAGGCGAGGAGAAGCCTCCAGATCTTTTATAGAGGAATTCCTCTGTTCCGAGATATTTTCGGAAACCAGATGCTCTGTTTCTCTCTCTCTCTCTATCCCTCTCTCCAAGAGAACATACTTTCTAGTTTGTGTGGTTGGCCGTGTGAGTTGAGCTGTGCTGGTCAGTCTCCATGTCTCTGCTCGAGGGACACATATGAGCTGAAATGATGCCTTTATGAGCGAGGGTTTGCGCCCTGGTGGATGTGGTCATGCTCGGAGCAGGAAGGCTTCGCACCGCAGGCCTTTAAAACGGGCACGCTGTGGCAGGGACCCGGGCCAGACCTGCAGCTATAGATCCCAACTTTACAAAGTCCCAACGGAAGCTCGTGCCAAACACAAAAGTTTTCAAAGTATGAAACGGAATATTCTGGCAATTTCAAATTCTTTCCCCCTGAACGTGTTTGCTGTGGAATGTTTTCAAATATTGAAAGTGTTTTATTATGTTTGCAGAAGCAAAAATGTCCTGAATAGTCAAACAGAAACTTTTACAGCTCGTCCGAAACAACCGCTCCGGAAAGCTCGGGCTCTGTTTTCAAGTGTTTAACTCTTGTATTTTTGTCTTGTCTTGTGAACGAGGGCTTCTGGTATGCAGTACGGTCTTTTTTTTTTTAACCGAGAACGTATAAAACATACCAGTTTTGCTGCTTTAAAAACAGACCTGGTGAGTTTTTTATCAGAGCATTTCAGCTGCCAGAAATGCATGAAAGTGTCAGTGTGTTTTAGACGGCAGCGTACTGAACTCGTGAACAAAACCAGAGGAAATATTTCTCAAAAGCACACATATTAGCAGTGCTCACGCACTCTCTCTGTAAACACGGTGCAGACTTTACCGGCGGCAGCTAGTTGTCTATTCAGCGTCTTGTATTTGCTAATGAGCGTTTTTGTTTGCAAGTGGCCCTTCCTGCCTCGCGGGAATCTGCCTGTTGTGTGTGCGCGAAGGGGCGAGTTCATTCTCCTGTTTACATTCGGCTGGCAGGGCGACAGCAGGGTATTCCCGTCCCCGGGGTGTTACTCGACACCATGATTGTCTCAATGAAGCGCCGCTACAGAAATACACCCGCTGCAGCGCTCTTTTTGGGTCTTGGCATGTCCTCAATAAGAATACTGACCCTAGATCGGATTTCCAAACCGTGTGATGTGATTTGTTGGCATGTGAACAGTTGAACACTGATTTTGAGAAGTTTTATGTGGATAACTTCGTTTACAATTCTCTGTGCATTCAGTGTTCTTGGTCTTGAAAATGCACTCTTTTTAGTCACTTTACTTTCTATTTTTCATTTGCACATTGTTGTCATAATAATAATAATTAAAATAATGCCAGTAAACATTGTATTTACAATAATAATAATGATGATGATGATAAAATAAATTAGTGGTAGTAGCAATGATAATACAATAAAATGATTGCAAGTTGTTATATAAATAATTTATAATAATCGTTAATAATGATTAATATAATAATTGTATTAGTCACAGTAATAATAATAATAATAATAATAATAATAATGTATTATAGCTACTACTAACAGTACTACTAATAATATTATAATTATTACTGATTTTTATACATATATAATATTATTTGCTTGCATTAATATTTTCATTATTATTGCTATTATTTATTAATTATTATTATTTTTAGTGGCAGTAGTAATATATTAATGCAAGTAAATGTTATAATAATCATAGTAATACTAATAATTGTATTATTAGTAGTACAAATAATAATAATAACAATAATGTTTGTATATATTTATTAATAATAATAATCAATCATAATCATAATGATAATAATAATAATAATAATAATAATAAAAATATAATATATAATATAGTGCGTTTTGTTTTTCATTCACTGTGTGTGAGAATCAAGAAACAACTTTAAATGCTTTTTCTCCGATTTCTATTTTTATTAATTTTTGTTTATCTGGATTTTAAAATTGACTTTTTGGATTTAGTTGAACTTTGTTCTAAGTTTCACTTGTCCGGTTCTTTCCTGTGGTTATCACCACTAAGTGGACAAGAGTTAATGTCGAGCCCTGGAACCATTAAACCGGCTCTGAATAAAGAAGTTTTAGTAGTAACTTCAGTTAGTTGATTTATGCCCCTATTAGTCCAGATCTGTCTTTAGCTCACATTTAAGGCAGGTTCCTATATATGCCATCGGCTCTCAGGTGTTTCTGAAGCTGGCGCCACCTTGTTTTTCCTGTCTCCTGTTGCACAAGACGGCATATTTCTGTCTTTACAACTTGGCCTGTAGATATTTTCAGCGGATACCTGTAAAAGAAACCCTTTCTGCTGTGGGTGGGGGTCTGTCTCCTGCCTCTTTATGAACACAAGCAATTCATGCTTTACAATTCTGACTCCATTCTGTGTCTCTTTCTGAATCTTATTTATAATTCTGTTTCTCGAAAACAAACGCAGGGCCAGCAGGACAAAGCACAGACGTGTGGTGCGAGCGGATAATGTTCCAGTGTCTATATTTCATTATTTTTACGAGCTTGTCTCCATGTTCTCGTGCTGATGAGTAAGACTCGAGTCAGGAAAGACTCCCTATTTAGGAAGCGATACAACAGTAACCCTGTAAATCTGCTCAGAATGCTTCTGTGTCTGGGAATGTTCCGAACGCGCTCGTTACTATCGGGATCGACCGCCGTTTCCCGGAACTTCAAGCGGGGTCTGGTGCGTTGACCTCGACGGTTTTGGTTCTTTGTATTAATAAAACATACGCACCAGATGTACATGAATGATGTATTTGAAGTGTGTTATGATGTAAAGAGTGCTTTTGAAGAACATTTCACATAAAGAAAGGCAAAATGATCCTTGCATTTGAAATCACTTAAAGGCTGGATGTTTTTCTGTTTTTTTCCACATTGATTTTTTTTTTTACATAAAATCATCACCTTTAGTGACCTCTTTTGATGAAAGCAGACCTATTTTTATCTGCAGAGTAATATGCATTGATGAATCATTAACACTAAGACCAGGAAAGTGATTTTGGGTTTCACGTTGTGGTTAAAGGTTTGATGTAACTCTTCCTCAGGTGCTGGGCCGCTGCTTCCTGACGGTGATGCAGGTGCATTTTCAGTTCCTGTCGCAGGCGTTGCAGAAAGTCCAGCCGGTGGCGCAGTCCTGCCTGGCGGAGGCGCTGGCGCAGGTTCAGGAGAGACGTGGAAATGCCCACACACAGAACACAAGCCCCGGACCCCTGACGGAGCTGGAGGAAGCCATCCGCTCATGGAAAGGAGCGTCCGAGGTAAACAACACCGCCAAACAGTGCACAACCAACCAGCCTGGAGTCAACGAGCCATGATGAAATTACTTTATAATGACATTTTACATTTAATAATATATATATATATATATATATATATATATCAATATCTTATTGTTTTTTTCATAAAATACTTAATAAACACTGATATATTTCAATGAGCCCTGACAAAATTATTTTATAATGTTTAAATGATATTCATTTTATTTAATTATATTATATTTATATATTTTGTAATGTGTAATTTTTTATATTAATATTTTATAAAATATTATATCAAATTATTAATTTGTATTAAAACATTTATTTTTTTGTAATATTTACCCATTTGTTGTCATAATATTATTTTGCAACGTCCAATCTGCCATGCTGTTCAGAGTGTATACTACCTCAAATACCAACCTAAACAACTTTTTAAAATAAAATGAATATTTAAATAAATAAACAATGATACATTTGAGTCAACAAGCTCTGGCAAAATTAATTTAATGTTTTGATGTACAGTATGTTTTAATATATAATTCACATAACTTTAAATTATATTTTATAATATATTTAGAAATATTTTATTTTAATTTATATAACATATATAGCACGCTTTCTTTTTGTATAGACAATTTGTCTAAACAATCTGCAAACCTACCTCAAATACCTTCCTAAACTACAATGACTGGATGAATGGATGAATGCACGCATGAATGAATGAATGTTTGCAGTGTGGCAGGAAACAGTTTTTGTATGTTAAATAGGTGTGTGTGTTTCAGGTGACGGCGTGTCTCCGGGAGAGAGGGAGAGACGGCTGTCTGTCTGGCATTCAGGTACAGCAGCTCTTCTGCTCTCAGAACACCTCCATACCTGAACACCAGCTCAAAGAGCTCAACGCCAAGATCGACAACGCTCTACAGGTGATCACACACACTGATAACACTTCCTTTATCATGTTAACAACAGTTTCTACTTGAACATTATAGGTATTAGTTACTGTTAGTGCTGTAAAATCACAATGAATGAAAGTGGATCTCCTTCAAACTCTGCAAAAGCCTTTTCAGTATCTGTCATTGTAAGTTTTCTTTTTGTGATGACTGAATGTAGTGGTCACTTTATTAGTAAAATGCAAAAAATCATGATGAATAAATATTGAACAGTAACAGGATTGAATGTAGAAATTGAGATGAGTTAATAATTTTGTTTTCTGTTAATAACACTGACCCACTGACGTTGTGTGTTGCAGGCGTATAAAGCGGCGTTAGACTCTTTGGGTCACAGTGAATACGCGCTGAAGGCCGGATTTCACTTTAATCCCAAATCAGTGGAAGCAGCTTTGCAGGTATGTTTGTTGTGTGTGGAATTTACAGCTTAGTTCAGATTAGAGCTTCTTTCAGGATGTTCATTCGTTCAGCAGTCGCACGTAGACAGACACGTGAATGTCCACGCAAAGTGTGCTACACGTAAAAGTCCTTTTCAGGGCCATATCTGCTATACCTCTGTGCAGCTGTTTTGGGCATCCAAGAACAAGTCCTGTCTACTTGAACAAAAAAAACTGCTTGCCGAACTCGCAACGAAGCATTTCAAACATGACTTTGCGATTTTTGTCTTCACAGGCACATGCATTTTTGGGTTGTCATTTATTAGGTTTTATTGTGTGTGCATATGAACAGTGTTTGATTATTGCTGTGTGTGTGTGTGTGTGTGTGTGTGTGTGTGTGTGTGTGTGTGTGTGTGTAGGGCTGCTGCAGTGACGCTGAAGCCCAGCAGGCCGGACGGTTTCACACCACGTCTCAGCCCATCCAGTGCGAATTACCCACAATCCCTGTCCAGATCGGCTCTCATCTCCTTCGAGGAGTTTCCTTCAACGAAAGCGCATCGGATAACCTCAAGCTTAAAACGGTACTTTGTCCTCTCTCAGAACTCAATATTATGAATGACGACTAGAGATGAGATCCATCTGGAAATGTAGTCCATGACAGCAAGTGCAAAAATAATGGGATAAAATTAGGTGGAACATACATGTCTCAGATGGTTTTAAACGCTGGTATGTGAATCTCACAAAACCTATGATTATTTAATATTTTGCGTTAAGGAAATAGACTTTTTTTTTTCTTCTTCATGACAATTTTCATGTGATGCACAGTATTCAAAAGTTTGGGTTCAGTAAGTTTTTTTTTTTTTAATACTTTTATTCAGCAAGGATGCCTTAAATTGATCAAAAGAGATCTATAATTATGCAAAATATTTCTATTTAAAATAAATTTAAACTTTCAACTGTTTTCAACATTGATAATGATCATAAATATTTGTTGAGCAGCATATTAAAATGATTTCTGAAGGATCATGTGACACTGAAGACTGGAGTAATGATGCTGAAAATTCAGCTTTGATCACTGGATATAAATTACAGTTTACTATATATTCACATAAGAAAACAGTTTTATTAAATTGTAATAATATTTCACAATTTTTCTGCATATTTGGTCAAATGAATGCAGCCTTGGTGAGCAGAAGAGACCCCAAACTTTCAAACAGTAGTGTCTAATATTTAAATTGTGTAGTATTTTTATACATTACAGTAAAGAGAATCATCTAATTTCATCTAATGTAATCTCTTCCCAGCATGCCGTGCTGCAGCTGATCAAAGATGCGGTGGATCAGAACGGTGTGGCTGTGCGAGACGACTCCCCCGTCACTGAGGTGCTGAACCAGGTGTGTCCCTCCAGCTGGAGAGGAGCCTGTAAGACCGCCGTACAGCTGCTTTTCGGACAGGCTGGACTGGTGAGTTTCACACGTTTGACTGACGGCATAAAGTCTGGTCCACATTCCAGCGTATTCAAGACAGGAACTGTCCACGTGGACAGGAAGACGCATTAAAACCACCATTCACTTTTTTTGTTTACGTTTATATTTATGCATTTAGCAGATGTTTTTATACAAAGCAACTCATTAATGCTTTCAAGACCGCATATGTTTTATCAATATAAATTGTTTTTAAGCGGCCACATATAAAATCAATGCGAGCTCTGGACTCAAATGTCATCATATGATACTTGCTACTTAGTGCCTCAAAGAAAACTATGAATTATCAAATTTATTAGATTTGATTTCATAAACGTCACATGTTAGCAGTAACTAATCTTTTCTGAGAAGTGTTTTTTCAGGTTCAGCTTTTTGTTTTTCATAATATAACTTTTTATCAAAATATTAGAACTTTCTATCAACCGTTATTAACCAGCTCAGTTTTATTGGTTCATTGTCAGCAACATTCACATGGAAGAAGGAAAGAAAGAAGGTCTGAACTCAAGGTTTTGGAAAAGGCCACCAGCTACAGGAAAATGATTTATGAAAAATCATTAAGCCGTTTCCATGACGCTGTTTCTGTCCTTGCTGTGCGTGTGGTCAGAGTGGCCGTGACCTTTGGGCGTGTGTGTGTTTTCTGTGTAGATTCCCCATCATTTGAGTCACATTGAGGATACACCTGCGCTATTAATAACAATAGCCCACTTCCTGTTTGATAGGAAACACCCTCCCTGTTTCAAACGGCTTCACGGCCTCTTTTCAAGAACTGTGGGAAATATTTCATTCGTGTTTTTGGGTGGAAACGGCTCTGACAGTGATGAAAAGTCAGTTGACTGGGGCTCTCCAGTGCTTCACAGA
Source organism: Zacco platypus (assembly GCA_038088235.1). NCBI lineage: Eukaryota > Metazoa > Chordata > Actinopteri > Cypriniformes > Xenocyprididae > Zacco > Zacco platypus. The sequence goes on from CM076075.1 coordinate 30,777,599, forward strand.
AATGATTGATCACAGGACGAGTAACGAATGATTTATATACTGGCAGAGCTTCATAACGGTGTATTAAACCTGATGATGATGATGATGATGTGTTTGCAGGTTGTGGTTGACACGGCTCAGATTGAGAATAAGGAAGCTTACGCCCCTCAGATCTGTCTTGAAGGATCTAAAGTTGTGATCCAGGTTCCCTCCACATGGTGAGTAGGGAAGGGCTCATGTTGTTGAATAAAGCAAAATATTATGCTCTTAACTCTTTCCCCGCCATCCGTGTTTTCACTGTTATACGGTAGGGGGCGCTATTATGCATCTTCTGAAACAGTACAGAACCTCCGGATCAAACCACAGGGGAAAAAAGGAGCGGAAACGAGCGATAAAAGCATTTATTCATGTTATAGTCTGGAAAAAAAAAACATGATTTTTCTCTGCTTTTTGTTCAAAATGTTGCTTTTTTTAAATGAAACTTACCATTCAAGCGTTGATTAAAAAAGAATGCATGAAGCTAGAATAAATACTTTTTTTTATAGGCTCTGTTCTTTCTTTTGATATATTGCATATTCAGATATTTGCAAAATATTCTGGGGACCATGAAAGTTTTGTGAAAAAAAATGATAAACTCTGGCGGGGAAAGAGTTAAGCCATAACTCCTGTTAATTTAGGTCAATTTAGCTAAAATCATCTTGTTTTCTATCAAATATCAAACTGAAGCGGTTATTAATTGCTATATTTTATCATTTTTGCAAGAAAATGTACATTTTTGGTATATTATTGTCTGAGTTTTTTGGTGTTAAGATTTTAATTTCTAAGTCTACGCTTCTTCTCCAAGTTTAGCCTTTGCTGATGATATGGCATAAAATAAAGTATAAAACGAATAAAAATAAATAACTAATCTAGCTCTACTTTTTTGTCTTGCAGGTGTCTGAAGGAGGATCCAGCCACTATGTCTCTGCTGCAGCGCAGTCTGGATCCAGAGAAGACCCTCGGCCTGGTGGACGTGCTGTACACGGCTGTGTTTGACCTCCACCGCTGGAAGGAGCGCAAGTCAGTGAACACCACATTAGTGTTCTAATCATACGTTGACCTTAATTCACTGAATAAAACAAGAATTTGGCATTTTTTGTTAGATCTATATGAGTTAATTGGAGACAAGGTTTTCAACTAAAACCATAAACATATCTGTTACATGAAATAAAATAGATGTTGACTGAAATGGAATAAAATAAAAGTTTAACAATTTTTATATTTCAGCAAGTTCCCATGCCATGACAACATTTCTTATCTTCATTTAGTTTAGCTTGGTAAAATAACTGAAATGCGTATATATCATTAAAAATGATATACACGTATTAAAAAAAACTAATAGAAACAACAAAAAACCCAAATAACTAAAACATTTTCAAAAAGACATTTTCCTAAAACAATAAATAAATAAATAATTGTATGTATATATATATATATATTATTTGTGTACACGCATGCATACATATTTGTATTTATGTTTATGACAAAAAAAAAAACTAAAAAAATTGACAAAAACAACAAAATAACTAAAACTAAATTGAATAAGGAAAATAACTCTGATTAGAGCAAAGTTGTAATTGTCTGTGTGTGTTTGTGTGCAGGGAACAGACTTTGCCCACCATTCAGATCCAGCTACAACGAGACACGACTGATTATGGCGGCCCCATCGATCTTCCTCCTGGGAACAGCACCAAATCCTCTAGCGGCCTCCCCAAAACCATCTCCAAGCTCACCTCACGCTTCACTAAGAAAACCTCATCCAACTCCAGCGCTGGGGGCAGTTACTCCATCCCCAGCACCCCGTCTCGGAGCAGCAACTCGGACGACAAAACCGGACGCCTGCACAGCATCCTGCAGATGAGCAGCATGCCGTGCACACCCGACCCCAGCCACGCGCAGATCGCCAACGGCGCGTCCTCGGACGAGCAGGGCATGAACCTGCCCACGGACCAGGAGATGCAAGACGTCATCGACTTCCTGTCGGGGTTCAACATGGGAAAATCCCAGCAGGCATCTCCGCTGGTGAAGAGAAGGAACTCTGTCGCGTCCACAAACGCGGCCGACTTGAAACCGCCGGCTCCGCCAACCTCGCAGTCTCAAGTGTCTCATAATGCCGTGCAGACGTTAGCTCAAACCTTGCAGCAACCGACGCAGCAGCAGCAGCTTCCTTCAACACCAAAACAGCAGCAAACGCAGCCGCAGTCGCAGCCGACCTCACAGGCCCTGCCGTTCTACCAGCATCTCTTGCAGCCGATCGGTCAGCCGCAGCAGCAGCAGGCGGCCCCAGTGTCACCCCAGCTTTCTTCCCAGCAGCCCCCGCAGCCAAGAGCTCCCAGCAAGTGGCCCCAGGGTCCTTTGGGAGGCCTGTCACCGATCGGGCCCTTGACGCAGTGGCCCGCCCCGGGTCTGCCGGACCTCAGCTCTGACCTCTACAGTCTGGGGCTGGTCAGCACATACATGGACAGCGTCATGTCTGAGATGCTCGGCCACAAGCCCCCGCAGGGACCACGCAACAACACCTGGCCCAACCGAGACCAAAGTGAGCAGAGTCTGTTTGGGGTGTTGGGAGACTCCATGCCCTTTGACCCTGCAGGTGAGCAGAGACCGGTCCACTTAGATGAGTTCAGCTCAGGTTTAGTAGTGTAGAGGATTATTGGTTGAGCAAAACCGACTGTTCTGATCCCTTTACCTTCAGCTGTTAAATGATTTATATATACTTTTAATTAACTTTTACTAGAGTTTTTTTTTTTTAAATGAAATCTGAACACATAAAATACAATTTTTAAATATGTATGATAAATGAGAAACATTGCTATGTGACTATCAAAAAAAAAATCTGCATTTTTCAAATTTTTAGCTTTTACTTTGGTCTTTTTCCAAAAAACCCAACATGAAAAAAGTGTTAATTTTAGTATGTATTTGTAAATAAATATTGCCATGAATATAGCCATTGTTGCTAAATAATATAATAATAATAATAATAATAATATAAAATATATAAATATAATATATATATATATTTATGCACACTCAAATTTTCACACCAGCTTATGCTGATGCACATTTTTATCTGCCTTTTTTAAAAATTATATTGTACTATAACTACTTTCTTATTGTAATCTTTTACTTCATTATTAATTGCTCTGAAAGAATGCATCAAATCAGTTTTAATGTACTGAAATTGGAATTTATTTGAACACTAATAACGTGTAATAATTGTCACATTTAATTATTTAATTTTTTTTTCTCACTAGAACGAAGTAAAAAATGCTATGGTTTTTATACTGTATATGCTGTGCGAGCGCAAGTATGTTGTGGATACTGTGGTGCAGTAGGTCTCTTTAGTGTGTGTGTGTGTGTGTGTGTGTGTGTACGTGTGTGTGGGTGTTGGACTCCATTATGTGTTTCTGCTGTGCTGGACAGTTTAAACAAAGCAGGACAAAACTCCTCTCATCTCTCTGTCTCTCCGTCAGTGGGCTCGGATCCAGAGTTTGCGCGTTATGTTGCCGGGGTCAATCAGGCCATGCAGCAGAAACGACAGGCGCAACATGTTCGTCGGCCCAGCAACACCCGCAGTAACTGGCCCCACCCTGACGAGCAGCACAGGGGCTGGTCACACCCAGAATACTACAGTGAGGGGTGAGTGACGCGCTGACCAATCACGTTTCTGCTTGCCATGAATTATTTCACTTCTCCTATAGTGTAAATATTGACCTTACTAGTTTTGGATGTTGATATAGATGCTTGTGTTTGAGTAGGGAGGCGGTCAACAGCGGCTGGTCAGCCAATCAGGGGGATTCAGCCAGCTCGAGCGACGAGACCTCCTCGGCCAATGGGGACAGTCTGTTCTCCATGTTCTCTGGGCCTGACCTGGTGGCGGCTGTGAAACAAAGACGGTAACAAACATTCGATTCGTTCAAAAACTTTAAGTGTGTGTGAGATGAGTGTGTCGCTCATGTTGAGTGTTTTTTAGGAAACACAGCTGTGGTGAACAGGAAGTGTGCACTCTGCCCTCTCCTCCACTGCACCACACCAGTGACGACAGTAACCAGGTAAAAATGAAACGCCCATGTTTATTCCATGATAATATGAGGTGGAATTTCACAGTTGGTGCTTTCTTGCTGTGAACAGTTTTTGTTTAAATAATTAAAGTTGTGATGGAGTTGGTCCAGTTATTCGTCTCTATTTACTTTCTCAAAAGACAATCGACTCGTGCAATAAATGAACGGAGTATAAAATAAGTAAAAATTAGTATAAAATAAGCAACCTAGTGTGCATAGGATTCTGCTCCAAGGGTAGTCGTGGTAATGGTGAGGGAGTCGAGCTTGTAACCTGAAGGTTGCAGGTTCGATTCCCATGCCGGCAGGAAGGTGGGGATTGTGAATAAACAGCACTCTCTCCATCTTCAATACCATGACTAAAGTGCCCTTGAGCAAGACACCTAACCCCTGATCGCTCCCCTTGTAGGTCGCTTTGGATAAAAGCATCTGCCAAATGAATAAATGTAATGCTCCAAAATTAGGTAGTAATATACTATATTTTTGACTTATTAGTTAAACAATTTCTGACAAATGATGTCACGTCAAATTCAATGTGGCATAACATACGGAAATGACATCACAGAGAAGACTCTTAAAATATCAAATAATTTGATTCTGATCACTTATAATGACTTATACTACAGGGCTGTTGAATACTTGAATCTGATTGGTTGACAAACGTTCTAAGGCGTGCAGTTTTTTTCTGGAAATGCATGGCTAAAGTAGTTCAGGCCGGTTTTGACTGCATTACAGTTCCATATCACTTCGCTTCACAGCCTATTACAGCAGAAGAACCAAAACACACAACGACACTGACCAAGCAAATAAATAAATATAGTAAACCGGAAAAAAAAAGCTAAATTGTTTGCATGTTTTTTTGCCACAAAATGACATTTTATTTTGTACAGAAAGCACATACTCTTTTCTCCCACTCACACACGCAGACACACTTGCCGCTCTGATGATTTTATCAGTAAAAGGTTTAACTTCTATTCTTGAAGTGGTGTTAACTGTGTTAATAACTGCGTTACTCTGCTATTGATGGCTGAAGCCTCCATCACTATCTAAAATGTGGAATTAGGAATGGATGCGCTGGATGAGATGTGTGTGAAATTAGGGTAACACTTTATTTTACAGTGTCCTTGTCACACACATTACATGTATTTCCTATAGTAATGACCATAAATTAGGCATAATTACATATAACTAACCCTAAACCAAACCCTAAAGTAAGTACATGCACCTAATTTATATTACTCAGGTGTGCATTATTTTCTAATAATTCAACGGCCCCTCGTCAATTATTCCTTACATAGTTACTTCAGATGTTGTCAAAAGATAAAACCCAAAGAAAACACAAAAAAAAGTGCTTCACATCTTGGGAAAATGTTTTAATAATAACTATATTACGCTGTCTTATACAGAAATAGTATAGAACATGCAAGAAAATACAAAAATAAGATTAATACCGTCAATATTTGTACAAGAAATATATTTTATTTCAGTTTATTTTGGCTTTAAGTCGCTTTTTTATGTTAAAGTATTTGTAAGAATTTAATGTCAGATACAGCAATTACAACTGAAACTAAAAACTTAAATACTTTCAACAGTTTTCATGAATATGTCATTGGCCGTACTGTGTGTTTCCCGCTCGCTGCCATCGTTTTGCTCTATAATTGTTGTGTTCTTTGTGTTACAGGACAGCAAAACTAAAACATGGCCTCCTAAAGCCCCCTGGCAGCACTCCTCACACACCAACACCATGCCCAATCCCAGCTCTTCCCTCTACCAGATGACCATCCCCTCCAGCCAATGGGGCGACTCCATGCAAATGCTGCAGTCTCCGGTGTGGTCGACGGCCAACGACTGCCCTCCATCCTCCGGGATCTCCTCCGGCTTCCCGTTCACACAACAACAACAACAACAGCAGCAGCAGCAACAGCAGCAGCAGGTTTCCCAGCACAAGATCCTGAGCAAAGGCTTCAAAACCTTCCCGCTCAAACCCGAGCATCGACCCTCATACCTACACCAGTACTGAGCTGGACCCGTGCTGGGAGAGGTCGCCCTTCCCGCCGCTCAGGATGTGAACCCATAAAGGTCACGTCGGGCAGCGGAAGGATGCTTTTTTTTTTATAATCCGAACACGGCCGTCATCCGGAGCTTCGTAGAAAACCTAGCTGGGATCGTTCATTTTGTGGTGAAGTGTGCCGTAAACCCACGTGAACCTGGTCTAGACTCCAACCTTGTGAACTAGAAGTGTTTTTATAGGGAAATTTGCATTTAACATAGTGGTTAATAACATTTTTGTACACAGATGCGTGTTAAACGTCCCCGAACAGAAACGTAACTGCCTTCCACGCTGTCCAAACGATGCATGATTCATGTTAACAAACAGCAGCTAGTCGGACCATTTCACTGGCGGCCGCGTCCGCGGGACCGAAGACGGAGCGCGCTTCGGTCTCGCGGCGGCGGCGACGTTCGGCTTCGAGTTTACACGCCGCGTCTCCCGATATGCATGGCCACCGCGCTCACTCACAGCGCACTATTGCAGCCGCGTTACGAAGATCCAGGGGTCCTGGTCCGCTGACCGGACGTCCCATATAACGATACTGTGTTTAAATAGCTGTAACTGCCAAATGTCATGTGGGACGACCCAGACTGCAGCTCTCAGCTACTGTTCCATAGCTTGTAAATGACTCGGAAAAAAGACACAAAAAAGAACTATAAATAATTTACTTTTTATGAAGAGGCTTTGAGCAGGCTCGGCAGAAATATAATAATCATAGCAGAGGTGTAATTTGAAAGAAATACACTACTTTTTCAACGTCTGACAGATTAAAAAATTAAAAAAAAAAAAAAGAATAAATAAAGATGTTAGCAGTAAGTAACTTTGTGCCATGTTGTTTTGAATAGCACTTGCAGATATTTTCTCTAACCAAAGTATTGTTTAGAGGGGGGAAATGGTGCTTGAAATTAAAAAAAAAAAAAAAGAAATGCCGTTTGGGAGCCGTAGTAGTAGTTATATCTAGAAAGAGAGAGAGAGAGAAAGAAAAAATGGTTTTATGAAAAACACACAACCCCTTCATCGCGTTTGTTTTCCCATTGGCTTTCTTCAGAACGACACTAACACTTCCCATGAATATAACATTTTATTCCTTTCAAATACAATATATTTCTTGTACAAATATTGACAGTATTAATCTTATTTTTGTATTTTCTTACACATTATACCATTACTCTATAAGTTAGCATAATATAGGCTTAATGATATTAAGTAAAACGTTATTTTTCCCAAGATGTGAAGCACATTATTTTCTTTCCTACAGAGTTTAAATGTACCTTCTTTCTACAGAGGTTACCAAATACGCCATTATAAACACTAATAAATGGTTACGGTCGGATTGGGGTGGATTTTTTTTTTTTTTTTTGGTTATTTTTGAGCCCAGATTCCATTGGTTTCTGTGGTTTCGGGCTGCATCTTAAAAGCCCAGAATGTTCATTTCGTGACGTTTGCCGATGCCAATGTTGCCTGTATTTATGATATGACCATGTTTTCTGAAAACTAACATACTTACCATGTTTACAGAGAATCGTTTGCTGTATATAAATATCTTTTTATAGTTCTGTGCTTTGCACAATCAAAAATGTAGGTTCGTTGCTTCGTCCGTGTTTTTTCCTCCCAAACTGTTTCGGCTTTTTTTTTTTTTTTCTTTTAAAAGATAAAATATCTTCAATGACCTTGGACTGTAACGCTCAACATTTCTCAGCTGTGTCAAAATGGTTTACTAGTGGCTTCAAAAAAAAAATTTATAGGAGTTTAAAAAAAAAGAAAAAAAGAGAAAGAAATGACGTTGCCCTGACAGAAGACATGAGGGGCGACTGCTTGGCTTATGTTGCTTATTGTTCACTAGAGCTGGCAACTGATTATTTCCAAGTGTACCAGCAATGCAAAAAATAAATATATAACATAACATCTGCTTTCATTTCGTCTGTGACTCATTTTGAGTTTGTCATGTGTTTGTTAATCCATGTTCTCAATGCTTTATTGCTGTTGAATCAGGAGAAGGCCAGTACAGCCATGATGTAGAAGTACTGTAACCCTGATTGGGTGTTTGGGCTCATTATGACACCATTCCTTAGTTAAAAAACATGCTTCCCTTCATCTGAGTGGCATAAAATTTTATGTCTATACACACAAAAAATTTGGGCTTGTTTCGGTTGTTCTGAAGGTATGTTTTAAAAAAACTGGGTGTTTGGGGTCAAAATGACCCACATTGAAAATGAATGGAAAAGGCAAAAAAGAAGTCCATAAATCCTGAAAATTTCCACATATATAAAGGCCTGTTACTAGAGCGCAAATGCAACGTGGAACAAACATCTCACACACTTTTCATAAAAATGTAATGTTTCATATGCATGCTAATGGTGTAGTTGAGGATTTGTGTTAAAATGGTAGTTCATATCCTCCAAAACACAATCTTCTAGATGAGAAGTAAAGAAATTTGTATTAAAAATGTATACATTTGCTCTCAATGTTTGGGATCATATAGAAATGAACCATTTCCATAATGAACATCATGTGAAGAATCAAAAGGAATCGGATGTGCATTTTGTGCAGAATGGATTTAAATGTGGTAAATAGAGCTTTATTAGTAATCAAATAAGACTAAATTTTAGTAAATTAACATGCATATGGCGGAAGAGTTCAGCTGCACTTGTTTATATAAAAGTCCAAAGCTTTGACCGTTTCATATTTTATTATGCAAAGTATTAAAGTAAAACATTATGTACATAAAAACAACGTTCCCCAGCAGGAGCATCTTTCGGCGGATGTGATTCTACTTTCATAAAGATTCTGTGGTTAAAAAAAAAAAAGCGTCATTACTTGTATTCACTCATATTTGAATGTACACAAACAACTGAGCAATTCAATAGTTAATGACTTACATTTATTATAATATTTACAATATTCAGAAAATCTAACGGACGGAGTTGTTTGCAGCAGCTGGAGTCTGCGTCTCCTCCGGCAGGATCTCTGCGCCGGCGTCAGCTATGGTTCCCAGATACACAATGTTCCGGTGTAAAATCTGCTGGTATCTGTGAAGGAGATGAAGTACACACTTCATTAGAAGCACTAAAGCATCTGAGGAGAACAGAAGCATGAGACGCACGTACTGGACGCACTCGGTGGCTCGGCCCTTCTGCAGATACTCTGTGATGCATCTCACCAGCTGATCGTTCTCATTCAGAAGCTGCAAAACAGTGTCAGTTATAGCATAACTTCAATAAATGCTCCAGAAGTTTAAAATGTGACACTTTTGTGGGTAATTCAGTTCTTCATAACCATTTCAAAGCATATTTAGACTTCAACCTGAGCTGTTTGTGCAACTTTAATTATATGTAAAATGACCTCTTATACCTGACTAATCTGTGTACTACTAGTTAAAGGAATAGTTCACCCAAAAATAAAAGTTCTGTCATCATTTACTCACCCTCAAGTTGTTCCAAACCTGTATTAATTTCTGCTGTACACAAAAGGAAGATATTTGGAAGAATGAGATCTGCTTGGTCACAAACATTCTTCCAAATATCTTTTGGTTGAACTTTCCTTTTAATGCTATTCTTCATCAATTGGCTGAATAAGTTCTGATATATAAAAATGGAGGGTGAATGTTAATGAGCTCATGATTTTAATCTCATCATTGACCCTTCGTAAAGACCCGCCCCCTTTAGTTACTGTTGCTATGTTCACTCTCACGCCACACATCATGTTCTCACGCAGTGAAAATACATCGTGGAGCAAAGAAGACACTGACAACCTATGAAACAGTTTCATATTTAAAATATTGTAATATTTTAAAGAAGTTTAATCAATAAATAGCGTCTAGTGTGTGTTTAATGTGTGGTGACAGATCGCTGTAGCTCCTCGTGAACCGATCATCTCTTCATACTAGTTCATTTATAGCATCAAATAAACATGAATGAACATCAGAAGGAATGTTGTTTCAATTTTTCAAGTTCAAGTTCACCAACGTTAATCTACTAACTCCCCTGACTGCTTTGTCGGACAAAATGGCGGATTTGGGGTTATGATTGGTCAGATCGCCTGTCAATCAAACTGTTTGCGAAGGGTCGACTGTGATGATTTCCAAATTTTGTTTTTGGTTATTAAAGTTGTGTAAGAAGGTAAAACTTTGGGACAACTTAAATTGTATCGATCTCCTTTTATAAGATGTGATTTAAACTTATTTTGTTTTAAATTGCAATTCACAAGAACAAATGCCTCAACATTGTCTTGATTTGAAGTCTTTCATGTTAAAATAACTGTATAAAATCCCTTAAACTCATCAATAATAATCTTCCTTACTGATTGAAGCTTCGTTTACCTGTTCGTATATTTTTTTCCCCTTATGTTCTTTGTATTTCAAATGCAGGATTCTTTACAGTAAAATCTAAAAAGTCATTATTAGCTCAACTTGGTAGTTTAATTGCAGTTTTTTTTTTTTTATAGAACAAAATTAATACTAGGGATTTTAGTACTGTTTAATTGTGACTATTTTTACTCGCTTTGAATTTTTATCAGTAAATAATAATTATAAGCCAAAAGTTAGGTTTGTTTTAATATTTTTAATTGATCAGAAAAATAATTAATTTGCTTATGTTAAACACTTATTGAATTGTCGCGTTCACGCGAATTTATCGTTCAAATCTCCTCAGAAACGACCGTTATACCTGCGCGCGCCCGCGAAGACCTTCAACGGTAAACTGATGATGAGCTCCGGTAAAACACACTGACTGGAATCTGAATCTACAATCTTTATTTGATATTCAGCTCATATCTTCATCTCCGTAAGTTAACAAAATCACTCAACACATATGAGACGCGTAACTGACGTAACGAGTTGTCCAGAACAGCTCCGTCACTTCCGTGAGTCCTGAAAACGTATGACTGAGGTAGTTTCTCTCGTAAATAACCGAAATTTGTGTGTACGTTAGCGAATTAAGCGCTGAAATGTTTACTCACTCTTTGAATTGTCTCCTGGTTGACTTGCGCTTTTCCGCGCTGCCGTTTGGGAACAAAAACAACCGACATTTTTACGGGCTCGAAAACTCGAAGCACCGACGCGCCTCACATTCAGCTCGATAGGCGAGAAACCGCTTCAGAAATCCCAAACCTCGAGCTACAAATCGATGAATGTCAGCATTTTATTATGCCTCCAACAGTCTCCATTATAGCGACTCGTTTCTTCTGTGCTGGTCAGATGTTTTAGTGTCGCGTCTCATTACTGACACACGCAGGTCATTGCGGAATTGACGCTTTTTCTCTCGCAAATCCATATTCAATAGATTAATATCGACATTAAATATAAAACAAGCTCACCAAGTTAAAACAAAATACTATTTATATGTAACTGATGTATTAAACAGAGCTTTGGTTCTCAAAAGAACTTAATTTGATTATTTCTTTCATTAAATTAACTTAAAATAGTCTAATTTAATATAATAAAAACTGCCTACGTTAGGTAAACTGACGTCATATTTGCCTCAGCAACTGTCTTTGAAACAGGATATTTAAATATTACAAACATTTGACTATATTTAACAGAATTAAAATGCTAAAAAAAATCTAAAAGGCCAATATTAAGCTTAAAATATGTAAACTAACATTAAATTTCTTAGTTTGACCCCTCAGCAAATGTTTTTGAAACAGGGTTTTTAATTTAAATATATTATTTAAAGGAAAAACATTAAAATAATCTTAACACTAAAAGACATTAGATGACATAATGTTTAATTTGACAACTGGATTGTGTATTAACAGTAACAAAGATCAATAAAAGTTGTAAAAATATGTAGTTAATGCATTAACGAATGGTTATAAATGAGACCTTTTTAATGAAAAGGAAAAAAATAAAATCAAAATTGTAGGATTAGTGGATTAATCTAATTACTTTTCCCTTGAAAAAGTGAGGGATTACTCTTTTAATTTAATTAGTTGCTTCTGAAGTAATTGTGTTAAATACTGTAAAGACTATACCGCAATTCTATATAAAACAATAGAGGATTTTACATCAATTTAAAGTTAAAACGTTTTTAATGTAACATGATCCATTTACACACTTTGGTCAGTTCAAGAATAATTTATGCAATTTTATATTACTTATTTGAAAGAATGAAAAAATGTTTGACAAAAACGAGACACCACAACAATCACATCAACCCTGTGACACACGACACCTTCTGCACATCCGTCCAGTTTAAACTCTCACACGAGGTTCGATTCGACTTCATCTCGTATCAGGCCTGAGGATTCGTTTCACATCTCGGCACCGATATCTGCGGCTCGCTCAGAGGTTTCCCATCATGCCCTGGTCTGAGCGATCAGACTGCATTTCACTAGCTGCCAGCGGGACATCTCTGCGATTCGTAGTGCTTTTTCAAGGGAGCGCTTTAGCTAATACAAGTAGAGTTGAAAACTATGAAACGGACGACAGTCATGAGAAAAATAATGCAGAACCGGCCGAGAGAGCACTTCTCCTCCGAATGTGATCCGTAATTCGCTCTTTGGATCTCTGAAACACAAATTAAAAATATGAAGCACACCAAAAACAACAATGACTCCCATCTAACAGTGCAGGAACAAGTGCTTCAGTGACATTCAGAGGGGAGAGATGGGGTCGCTGGGTAAACAAACGTCATCAACAGAGCAACAGACAGCTGGTACCTGAAATAACACATGAACATACAAGTGCATCAAACAGGAAATGAACTATTCACAATAGAGGGGTTTATGGACACTTGTGTCAGGTGAAACTCGCCTCCTGTTCAGACTAAATGTTTTTACACAACGCATCTGTCCTTTTGTCCCGTTTATTGGTACGTGAATTGATGCTGGAATACTGTAAATGGGTGCGTCACATCTGTTCACCTGAAATATCTCTACAGTTCATCCAAACAATCACCATCTGGTACACGAGCATTATGAAATGACATCAAATTTAGCCTTCGCATCATGTGTGCCGTACGCGACTCAGACGTTTTTTGTCTTTAAAAGTGCACATGAACGCAATTTCGAGATCCAATCTGATTCTTAAAGGGTTCCAGGATCTTTCCAGAAGATCTTGGTGTTAAACAGGGATGGGGTCAGATTGTACTCTTGAAGTGAATCTCAGGGGAAACTGGAGACTTTTATTTAGTTTAGATTTAGTTTCACACCAGAGTGAAGAGCTTGTGTTTTTCTCTGTTTACTCTCCACTTTTATAAATCCCTTAAATGATTAAATTCATATATGAGTTAAATGTGATTGACAGAATTCATGTGAGACACTAGCAGCTCAGATTGTGAGTCAAAACCTTTTGTGGTCTCGATTATTTAAGAGGTTTGATCTGATGGGTGGACAAACTAAAAGTAGGCCTACTCACTCATTACTATTTCTGCCATGTTTACTCAAAGCCACAAGGTGGCGCTGTAGGAGTGTCATTTGTTTTAGGAGAAACCTGGGCTGGATTTCCTGAAACCTTCTTAACTCTGTCGTTCTTAAATTATTCCTTAAGCTGTAGTTTAACGTTAATACGTGTTTCCCGGAGCGTTTTTAGTTCAGTTTTCCTTCTGTAAGTCATTCGTCTGTAATGTTGGTCTGGATCACTCTTAGCTTTATCACTGTTCACAGTTCACTCCTCTAGTGTCTCCATCACTGTGCAAAAAGATTCTTTACATCTCAGTCTAAACGAATATAATTCTGAAGTTGTTAGTTTTTTTCATACAAAGAATAAAATTGTCATTTCACTGGTTTTAATTATTATCTAAAGGTTCACATCAGCTGGCAAACCATTACAGTAAAGGAGAAGGAGTCTATTAAAAGGGAATGATTGTGGACATTTGGTCAAACTATGGCAGTGAATAGTTCTGCGAAATCAAACATTGCCATTTAGTGTGTGTGTAAATTCATCTTCTTTGTTTTTTTTTTTTTTTTTTTTTACATAAACTGAGAAAGCTAAAAAGCTCTCTCCTATTTTTTTAGGCTCTACTATTCCACTGCAAGTCATGACAGAACAACAATCCAGTTGCATAAATATAACAGTTATGATAAGACTGTGTGTTAAAGGGATAGTTCACCCACAGATGAAACTTCTGTCATCATTTACTCTCTCTCAAGTTGTTTTAAACCTGAATGAATTTCTTTCTTCTGTTGAACATAAAATATATTTTGAAGAATGTGGGTAACCAAACAGTTTGCAATACTTCAGCAGAAGAAAGAAATGAATAGAACTTGAGGGAGAGTAAATGATGACAGAATTTTCAGTTTTGAGTGAACTGTCCCTTTAACCAAATGTACAGAAAGGCCCTAATGCTTAACTTACACACAACTGGCTGAAATCAGGTGAACAACTCAGGTGAGTATTTCAGGTAAGTGATAAAGGACTTTTCTGACTTGTCTTAATGATAAAATAAAACATCGATTTAAACAAATTATTTGGAAATTAAAACATGTAAATTACAGTTTGGTATGAAATTTAATTAGTTTAATCAAAACGAAGTAAATGAGAGAGAGAGTCGTTGCTTTAAGTCGTGGATGCGCTGCAGTCATCAACTCTACTCTCTAATGCAGCTGAACTTCAGTGCAAACTCATTATCATATATTTAAATAATTTAAATAAAACTTATATACACACATGTAAATAGAAATAAACATATGTTGATAAAAAATGAAATATATACAAATAATTTAATTTGTGGCCCAAATCATAAAACCAAAATACGGAATCACATCTACCCCTGCAATGAACCTTCAGCAGAAGAACATTCCTGTTTTTGTCTGTCAATGTCTGAGACAAATTCAACTTTATACCATTTCAACAAGAAAGTTATGCAGTTTTCATTGAAGGATATTTTTTTTTTTATTATTATTTTTTAATTAATTAATTAATCAATTTATATTAAATCAAATTAATAACCAGTTTGGTGTGATCACCCCATGCCTTTAAAACAGCTTTTCTCGTAATGCCATTTCAGTAGTCTACGAGTAGATTTGAGAATGAGAATTTAAAATAAAAAGGTCACGTGACAAGCAGGATGAGAAGCAAATGCGCACTGAACAAAACCGAAAGTGTTAAACGGAAAAAACGTTATTTTACCTCTGTGAAGTCAACCATACATGGATGTGTTCGCGCGTCACCGGTAATTTCACTATAGTAGATAGCCTAAATGTGTTCATGGTAGTTCAATGGAAAAGAAGGATGTGATATTGAGCAGTTCACGCCATCATTAACAAAGTTTACAGGAACAGGCGAGAAATCAATTCCAAAAGAGACTGGACTTTGATTTGGACTCGTAACATGTGACAAGCGAACATTGTGAAGGACAGAAAAGAAATTAAAGTCTAAATTCTCTTCAGACTTCAAGTAAGTCTTAATTTTCTCGATTACAGTTATTTTTGGGAATTATATTATTGATTTTATACTGTGTATGTAACCGTAATTTAAAATTTAACTTTTAAAAAAGTTAAAGTAGGTCTGTTTTATTCCGGAAGTGTTATAGGCCCGTTACTCCAAACAGACGTAGAAGCTGCTAGAAATGAACTTACTCGAATACATGTTCTGAAGACGATGAAAGTTAAAACATGAAGTTCATTCGAAAGATTCATTGCAAACGAATAATAGTTTCAGAAGGTTTTCCTTTTTCATTTCGGGCGGTTGTTTTGTGAAAATGTGAAATCGAAAGTATTTTAAATCAGTCCTTCAGAAGACCTTCAGAAAACAGATAACTCCCATAGTGAATGTTCGTTAATTTCAAATATAATGAATAATAATAATAATAATCTGCTGAATATAATATTTTGGTTCAATTTCACACAGAAATCAATTATCCGATGAATGTTAGGTTAAATTTTTCTCAATGTACAAATTAATTTAGGACCATTTTGGAAATAATATAGATTGTGAACTTGGGGGCAATGATAAAAAAAAAAAAAACAATTCTGGAAATAAATGTGTAAAAAATATTAACCTTCAATACAGGAAGTTATTAACTTTATATGAGTTCTTAATGCTCTTTATGCTCTATTTCTTAATGCTCTTCCTATATCACCCCCTCCCCCTTTCCAATATTTGGGGGGTAATTTGGCGGGAGTAGGAACAACACCGGCGCCTCGCGCACACACAGCATATTCAAGCCCTGCAAACGTTACATCGCAGCATTATCAAAATAAATTACAAAATAAAAATTTACACTGCTCAATTTAACTTGTCCGCAGTACAAAGTCCGTGCCGTTCTGCGTGAGCTCCTGCTAAACACATTTTGGCTCATGAGGAGGAGGATTATTTTTCTATCGATATTGGAACGCGCGTGAAGTACAAAGTAAAAGTAAAATTTAAACAATAAATAACAGTTTAGCATCAAACAACAAACACGTGGATTCGCACCGGATGAGAGAGAGATGCTGCGTGAGAACACGACTGTTACTTTCACTTTCACTTAATACTTGTTCTGCTCTGAATAACGTTAAATTTAAAAGATTTGTTGTGGATTGAGGGGAACTAAAATATCCAATAACTATATTTATAGTGTTTAATGTTAACACTCCGCTTTATTGACCGGTAGCCTATTACTGTATTTCTGATCATTCTAATAATACGTTATAACGACTTATATTTGACTTATCTGTTGTTGTTGTTGTTTTCTCTCAAAAACTTCTCAGTAACATATTATCATCTCCAGGTCATGTTGCGCTGACAGTTTTCAGAAACCAGTGCTGGTCTGTTTGCACTGGTTGATCAGCTGCAGTGATGTCAGAGGAGCGAGGACAGGACTCTCTCTCTGAGAAACAGAGGTAAGACTGCAGCTGTTCTCATTTCAAACACTACTGGAGTTTCAGGTTTTTCCTGTGAGGAACAAACAGTGCTTCTCTCACTATTGTTGTGTGCAAAACTTTAGTTTAGAACTTCCTGATGTTTTACATAATTTACACTAATTCTAGAACAAACCGCCTGTTTCCATCCAATCGAATCTCTGTGGAGTGAAAATGTTGTGAACTTTTGGTAAATCAAATGTCAAACACAGCAAAAGATAATAGTGTGTCCAAAGTTAATGTCAGACATAATAATTCATATAGTTTAATTTAAACTGTATTTAATTACCGTTTTGAACATCAAATGTCTTCTTTTTTCCTTCTGGTCTTTGTCTTTAGTGAAAGATCAGACCCAGTGTGTGTGAAGAGTGACCGGTTAAAAGATGGTGGACCGAACATCAGTAAAGAAACACCATCAGCTATTAAAAGGTATTTCATGTGTTTTGTTGCATTAGTGTTTCATTAGTTAAGTTCTCAGATGCAGCATATGTGATAAATGACTAATAAAATGATCAATCACAGAAGACGATGTGTCTTGTAAGCTGCTTCTGCTGGTTGTTGTTTCTCATCTTTCACCTTCTACACCAGGGGTCTCTAAACTCGGTCCTGGAGAGCCACTGTCCTGCAGAGTTCAGCTCCAACCTGCTCCATCACTCCTGCTTGAAGGTTTCTTGCATGTCGAGACCTTGATTAGCTGGTTCAGGTGTTTAATTGGGGTTGGAGCTAAACTTTACAGGACACAGGGCTTAAAGTTTTCCCGCTGCGTTTGGCTGTGGAAATAAAAGAGAGTCCTACATATTAAAAAAGAAAAAAAAAATGTTGATATCACGGTCGAGTTCGTGAGTTCACCTACCGATGGTATGAGAGGAACACAGCTTTCACTCTCAACTGAACAGACATTACTAGCCAATCAGAAGTAGAATGGGGCGGGTCTTGGAAAGGTGTGGTTGAGATCCAGCTGCAAACGACTCCTGTTAACTCGGAGGAAGATCAGGGTGAAAAGCACAATAATACTCACAAGATTCGAAAATGGGCTACTTTCCCATAGACTGGAGTGAGATCATAGACGTCTCGAGCTGTCGCCATCTTTCTTGCCGCTCTGTGGCGCAACAGATCGCTGTAGCTCTTCAGTTCACACAGAGCACACGTGAACCGATCATCTCTTCCACTTTACTAGTTACAACACGAAATAAACATGAATGAACATCTTCAGATATGTTGAAAGATACAGTACAACTTACCGAAGTCCATATCATGCCACTTGAAATCGATCAATCAGCGATCAAACTCATTAGTCAGCTACAAAAATGAACTTAGAGAGGTTAGAGATTTTACACTATAGGCTATTGTATATTCATTGTATTTGTTCTTAACATGTGCTTCAATATTGAATGTATAAATGAATTTGCCATGTACTGTATCTAATAGGCTGAA
>CM076075.1:31400937-31603437 GCA_038088235.1 Zacco platypus
CACTGGTTTCATTTTTCAGTAAATGCACTCTATAATTAAAGTGCAAGATGATAGCAGTTGCTGTATAAAGAAACGGTTCACGGTGGTGTGATACAGCCACAGTTCGTTAAAAAATGTATCTGGAACATAGACCACTATAGAAACTGAATCAATAATAAATTGTAAATGTGTTTGGCATTCTGCAACAAATATTTTTCTGGACTTTCTAGGCAATTTTAAGTCATAAAGTAAGCAGGGTATATTAAATTTAGCAAATGGCTTCGGCAGACATGTATTGTGATGCTAAGTGGGGCAGCCGGTCTCTGAGCTCTACTTAGCTCTACAGCACCCCACAATTTTCCAATGTAAATTTGTGGTGAAAAATGAAACTGCAGCGAGCTCTAATTGAGATTAATTGACATAATTGAGAATTATTTGTGAATGACACCTCCGAATGTCACAACTTACCAATCAGAATTAAGTATTCCAGAGAAGCCACGCAATAAATTCAGGTAAGGCTCAAGCAGTCAGTTTTGTAATTATTAATATGCATATAATGAAGAAGCTCTGTTAGTTAGTAATGTCACATTCGTGAAAATGTTTCTTGTATTCATTTCTCTTATTAACAAAATATTTGGGGTGCTGGGAATCATAAATATCCTAATGGCCCAATCCTATCAAATTGTGTCGGTGTGAAGTAGCAAGCTTAGAAACCGGAGTAAGACCGTAGCTGTTTCTCTGTTTCCCAATAAAACATATTGGATGTAGTGCCACAAGTCTTCTGACCAATCAGAATCAAGATAATGACATTGACTTATTTCAAATTAATAATATATACAACCTTGCTTCGTTCCAAAATTAAACAGCGTTTTTTTAAAGTGTTCACCCAAAAATGAAAATTGTGTCATTAATTCCTCTCCCTCATGTCGTTCTGCACCCTTAAGACCTTCGTTCATCTTCAGAACACAAATGAAGATATTTTTGATGAAATCTGATGGTTCAGTGAGTCTCTATTGACAGAATGATAATTTACACTTTCAAAAGCCCAGAAAGATACTAAAACATATTTAAAACAGTTCATGTGAGTTCAGTGTTTCAACCTTGATATTATAAAGCGATGAGAATACTTTTTGTGCGCCAAAAATAAAAGCAAATTTCGGAATGTTTCGAACCTCTTATGACACAACGAAGCCTCGTTTACTGAAATTATGTTTGATACACGCTCCAAACTACTGATTCAAAACAAAAGATTTGTGAAGCTTTGAAGCTTCATAAAGTATTTAATATGTATTATTAAATAAGTTGTGTTTTTGATATGTTATGTCTTAACGTGAGTAAAACAAATCCTTTAAAAAAAAAAATAAACAGTGTTTTTAGTACAAATAAGTCCTGCACTGAAAGTTCAAAATGGAAAATTCCATTCTCGTTAGAGTGAACCAGAATACATCATTTACATGTTTAAACCACCCCACCCCCCAGAGATTACATTCATAATCCTGTCACCTTTTTCACCTTCTGTGAATTTGCAGGATTGTTATTGAAGGAGTAATTATTACATTTTTAAGACTATTTGTCTCTTTCTTTCTTCCTTTAGACTTTCAGACTGCAGTATCAGAGAAGAAGGTTATAAAGCTCTGGCTTCAGCTCTGAGATCAAACCCTTCACACCTGATAGAGCTGGATCTCACAGGAAATGATCCTGGACAATCAGGAGTGAAGGAGCTCAATGATTTACTACAGGATCAGAACTGTCAACTCAAGACTCTGAGGTGAGTGTTCTTCAAATAATAACAATCAACATCCAGCTAAAACCATTTTAGGTAGACGAGAATTAAACTGTCAAAAAACAATTAGAATTGAAATGACTGAAGCTTTTTCACATTATTGTGAGCATAAATCACTATATAGCAGGTAATGTCAGCGTACTTCTACTGTGTCCAGGTTGTTACAAAGTCCTGAAGCAGAAGAAGCCTGTAAATATCTGACTGAAATTCTTCACATTAAAAACCCGTTACTCCTGAGAGAGCTGAATCTGAGTGGACATAAACTAGGAGACACACGAGTGAATCAGATCTCTGCTCTACTGAAGGATAAACACTGTAAACTCAACACACTGAAGTGAGTATTTCATATTTTTTTTATACTTTACAAAAAATTTATATTACATTTTTAAAGTCTAATAAAAGACTTTCATTGCTTTTTAAAGTTTTTGAGGATTGAGATTAGTTGATCTAAATTGATCCTTCTGTTACTATATTGTGAATTGTGACTGAAATAAACTGAAGAATGTTTCCTTTCTTTGTTTTGTTTCTCTTCAGGCTGAATAATAACAGTATTACAGCAGAAGGTTGTGCTGCTCTGACTTCAGCGTTTAATTCAAACCTGATAGAGCTGGATCTGAGTGGAAATAAACTAGAGAACTCTGGAATAATGAAGATCTGTCATCTGTTGAAAAATACACAATGCAGATTAGAGAAACTGAAGTGTGTATTTTCATTTATTTACTTTTCTGCATGTTTATGTACATTTATGAAGGTTTATTTAATTTGATTAACTGAAAAAAGACTGGATACTGAAATTTTACTTTTACTACTTTTTAAATGTACACTTTCTAATATTCTGCCTAACATCTCTTTTTGTGTTTAGTGAAGAAAATAAATTTTATAACAACATGAGGGCAATATCCAAAAAATATGGATTTTCATTTTTCGGTGAACTGTTAATTTAATAAGATTAGTTTATTAAAGTTATTTAATTAAATAAGATTTTGGTTAATGCATATATTTTTATTCTATCTAAGGCAGATTTTGCCAAATTAAAATAAAAACATCATATTGTCATACATTTTTGCACACTGAACTCCGGTCCTGGAGAGCCTCGGTCCTGCAGAATTTAGCTCCAACCCTGATATAAACTCACCTGCCTAAAGCTTTCTAGCAACCCTTCAGATCTTCATTAGCTTGTTCAGGTGTGTTTGATTAGGGTTGGAGCTGAACTCTGCAGGACTGTGGCTCTCCAGGACCGAAGTTAGCCACCCCTGCTCTATGGCAATAATTTGTTCATAATTTGTCTAATTTGTTTGATTTCATAAATCCCATATTTATATGATAATCTCCACTAAGAATAATTCTATTTTTTTCTTCTAGACTCTCACACTGCAGTGTCACAGAAGAAGGTTATAAAGCTCTGGCTTCAGCTCTGAGATCAAACCCTTCACACCTGAGAGAGCTGGATCTCGCAGGAAATGATCCTGGACAATCAGGAGTGAAGGAGCTCAGTGATTTATTACAGGATGAACACTGTACATTAAAGACCATCAGGTGATTGAAACCTTTAAATATTTAATAAAATTGTACTTTTAAAAAAACCTGCAACAATAACAATAATCAGTTGATTTTCATGTCTTGTATTGATTATTGATTGATCCATTGTTTATTAATCACATAATATGTAAGATAAAAATTGTTTAATCTTCCAAGATTATACTTTTATTTTCATAAGCAATGAACTCACATTAACAGGGTTTTTATTAACATAAAAAGGGTAGTCGTGGCCTAATGGTGAGGGAGTTGGGCTTGTAACGTTAAGGTTGCCGGTTCGATTCCCATGCCGGCAGGAATTGAAGGTGGGGATTGTGAATAAACAGCACTCTCTCCACCTTCGATACCATGACTAAGGCGCCCTTGAGCAAGACACCTAACCCTAATTGCTCCCGGGCGCTGTAGCAATAGCTGCTCTGTGTGTGTGTGTGTGTGTGTGTGTGTGTGTGTGTGTGTGTGTGTGTGTGTGTGTGTGTGTGTGTGTGTGTGTGTGTGTGTGTGTGTGTGTGTGTGTGTGTGTGTGCGTGTACGTTGTGTTCCAGCTGAATATCATGAACAAAAATCTAAAGGCTAAAGAACTTATGGAAGGAACTTTTTCCTGTGGTTTTAACAATCAACAACAACAAAAACTAGTTCAACTAGTTTAAATTTCAAGCATTATTAAAGGCAATAAACACTCAGCAATTAAATAAGAACTAATAAATACATTAGCAACAGCACAAATAAATACAACTAAAGGATACAAATGTTTTAAGATTTTCAGATATTCAGGTACAGAAACTGTAATCAAATGTAAGATATGCATTACAAATTCAGTTGCAGTTTCTTACAATTATTTGATTCCTGACCTGAATCGGAATTAATTTTCGATTCACAATCCTACATCACACTCATACACTAACTATGGAAACATACTAGTGGAAATGGTTTATATATTTACATTCATACCCATAAGCAGGACGGGAGCAGCAAAAGGTATAAAATTATAACAAGATTGTCTAATCTAAAATTGTTGTGGTCTTCCTGTAGGTTTTTGAAAAGTTCTGCTGCACAGGAAGCGTGTGAGTATCTCACTAAAGTTCTGAGTCAAAGTCCATTATTACTGACAGAACTGGATCTGAGTGAAGATAAATTAGGAGATCTGGATTGGGAGAAGCTCTCTGCTCTTTTGATGGACTCTCATAGTAAAGTGGAGAAAATCAAGTCAGTCAACATGATTTATACATTATAACTGATATGAGGAACTGTTGGTCTGATGTGTGTTGAATATGTGGTGAATAATAAATAATGCTGTTTCTGTGTTTAGGTTGAATAATTGTGGTCTGACAGAGAAAAGCTGTTCAGCTCTAGCTACTGTTCTCTCCTCCAAAACCATCCTGAAAGAGCTGAACCTGAACAACAGCCGTCTGCTGGACTCAGGAGTCAAACAGATCTGTGAGGGACTGAAGAAATCAACACTGAAGACACTCAAGTGAGTACAGTTCACCATAAACTGCTGTTCATTCAGACTGACATGATTTTTTTTCTCTTTTATGGAGAGATGTTATTTTTTCCATTTCATTATAAAGAAAACTGTCCAACCAGTAAGATTCACATGTTGTTAACATTCCCACAGCAGTTTCTGTTATAACACACTTCCTTGCTGAATCACTGACTCTTTTGTTAAGTGATATTGAATAACAGGGAGGAATCTGGAACAGGGTTTGGAGACTGATATTGAGCAGCTCTGGTTTTGTTTGATATATTCCATTCAATAAAAAAAAAATCTGAATAGAATAGGTTAAATATGATGAACTGTTTGAAAACCTGTAAATACTCTTTTTTCACAACCTAGGTGGAGTTTTTGCACACGAGTGGTTGTATGAGACCCCGTACATGACATGCTAAAATAAATACATAAATATGTACTAATTAGTTCACAAAATGTGCCTTCAAACGCAAAGAGAAGGTCTATTTTTAGTCATGTTCTGTTTCAAGTTTTGTTTTGTTATTCATTTGTTTCTTTAAGCTTCAAAATATGTGGAAGCATTAATTGATGTAGAACTTAGAGGCTGTCAAGCGTGGCTGTGGAAATAGGCCACTCTGCATACATTCACATTTCCACAACAATTATACTCTAACAGAGTCCATTAATTACGCCATTACTTCAGGTTGAATGATTATGATGGGTTAAGAAATAGATAAACATAGGAAATTTCCACACATGGACTGATAGGTAGAAGCACATCTCCATCAATCACGCTTCTGACACTCAGACGCTGGATTTAGGTACAGGATCTCCTTCTAGGTCATGACAAGGTGTCTGCAGGTCTCAAGCAGAGTGCCAGTTGTCATCAGTAACAATACAGGACCTGTACAGAACACTGAGCGCACAAATATATACATGATTCACAGCTTCTTCAAGGCTGAAGTTGGCCCAGACTTAACTAGAACAGGAAATATTCCCAAAAGATACTAAGTTGTACTTTTCTCTCAGTGCGAGGTATTCATCATTATTTTCTAGTGTTTGAAAATGAAAATAAATGCTTTAACATTCGTTGAAGAAGTCATTCGAATAATTTAATTTAATTTAATTTCAAAGATAAATGTTTATTAATAACCTAAAAGATATATATCACGAAATATAAAGATATATATATATATATATATATATATATATGAGGTGGCAGTGGATTCCAGAATCCAACCTTTCAGTGGCATATCTGATATGTTAAACTATAGTGTGATTTAGTCATATTTATTGATATTACAGTGATGAATTAATCTCAAATGCAATGTTAAATTAAATTTTTTTTTTTTTTTTTTAATTTTCTCTAGACTCTCAGACTGCAGTATCACAGAAGAAGGTTATAAAGCTCTGGCTTCAGCTCTGAGATCAAACCCTTCACACCTGATAGAGCTGGATCTCACAGGAAATGATCCTGGACAATCAGGAGTGAAGGAGATCATTGATTTACTACAGGATCAGAACTGTCAACTCAAGACTCTGAGGTTAGACGTGATAAAATAATAACATTCAACAGTCCTAAAACCATTTTAGGTGGACTAGAATTAAACTGTCAAAAAACTATTAGAATTGAAATGACTGAAGCTCTTTCACAACATTGTGAGCATAAATCACTATATAGCAGGTAATGTCAACGTATTTCTACTGTGTCCAGATTGTTACAAAGTCCTGAAGCAGAAGAAGCCTGTAAATATCTGACTGAAGATCTTCACATTAAAAACCTGTTACTCCTGAGAGAGCTGAATCTGAGTGGACATAAACTAGGAGACACACGAGTGAATCAGATCTCTGCTCTACTGAAGGATAAACACTGTAAACTCAACACACTGATGTGAGTATTGTGTTCATATATAGCATGTTAAAGATGTCTGGTGACAAAAACTAAATTCTCAGTAATCATGTTGTCATCAAGTACTTTGTGTTTGTAAATTCTCCCTCTTCTGTTCATCATTTTAGGCTGAGTGATTGTGGTCTAACAGAGGAAAACTGTTCAGCTCTCGCTACAGTCCTGAGATCAAACTCCAGTCTGAAAGATCTTGACATCAGCAACAATAATCTGAAGGATTCAGGAGTGAAGAAACTCCTGAACGGATTAGAAAATACAAACTGCACACTGAAGAAACTCAGGTGAGTTCAATGAACTATTGTTTGTTTTAATAACATTTCTTTTGTTCAAAGAAATAAAATTTTTCTTGATCTTTTGACATATAAGGGGTCAATTTACTATAAAAATGTCCTGTAAATTTCAGAACTCAACTTCCTCATCAGTCTAGTGTTAATTGTTAACAAAATGAATGACAAAAAATGTTCGTCAACAAAGTTTTTTTCCCTTGACTAAGATGAGATGATGACAAGACAATAATAAGGCCATTAAATGATAACTGTGACTATATCAACATGCAATATTGTTGAAGAAAAAGGACGTGAATAAAATGTAGTTAAAAGAATGAAAACTTTACCAAAAATGTTTTTTATTTTTGTTGAAAAAAGAGGAGCCAAAATATTTCAGACTGCTGTACAAGACTATTAGGTGAGCGTTAATGTTTGCAGTTGATATCAGATATCAAGAGCTCAAATCCTCCATTCAGAGCTTTTCTGTTAAATGGACACGTGCTCGGCTTTTTGCTTTACGCAATCTGGCAACCATTCGCACACGCTCTCTGCGGAGGCACCATGATCTGAAAACACAAACATGTGGCAAAACTGTACTGGAGTTCAGAGATCTCCATTTGATGTGTTCTGCTTAAATAAAAGTGTGGTTCAGCCAGTCTGTGTTCTGTCATGGATCTCGACTGTATTGTCTGCAATTGTAGTTGCTAATTGTACTTGCTCAACCTCTTTGTGGCAATATGTACGATCTTAATCGAGAAACATTAATTAAAACAACTTGGAATTATTGGAATCATTAGGAATTTCTCTGTTATAATATTTGAGAGTCGGTTTTTGTTTTACCAGTTTTCATAATGTAGACAGGGCAAATGTATATCTAAATTCTTTGGTGTTTATTAGCTTAGGCTATAATTGATAGGCTTTAATAAATCTGTACACTAGATGAGGTAAAATGAACCATGCATATGAGTCGATATTCTGTTGATTTGTGCTTATTGGACAAAGAACAACTTCTGATGAAATTTCCTAAATGGCAACAATCATTGCAATTAAAATTGAGCAAAATAATAATTTATCATTTTAACCATTATACATTATGACGAAAATATGTAAGTTTCCATTGACTAAAACGAGACTAAAATGTTCAGACATTTAGTTGACTAAAACTTGACCAAGCAAAAACAGGACAAGGTTGATTAAATATGATAAAAGTTACATTTGACACAGGACTAAGACTAAATTAAAAAATGGCTGACAAAATTAACACTACATCAGTCAGCTTTTATTGAAACCAAGCTCAGAAAAGGACTTGTTTTAGATTTTGTCACATTACATAGTAGTGCAACGAAAAACAGCCTCTGCAGAAGATCAGTGCCTGCTCATCATTGCCTCTTTAGCCCCGCTCACCGGTTTTGTGCATGCCATGTAGTAGTAAATACAGGATTATTCCAGCAATAAAACTATAGAGACAACTCTGAGGATTACAAGACGTTTTGAAGTAATAAATTGTGGAAAAACACAGTCTTTGCTTTATCTTCCTCCTGACATTAAGAAAGCATGGATAGACTTTATTTTTAATAAAGTTCCAATGAGATTGTGTTAGTAAGACACTGTTTGTTTGTTAGCTTAATTTTACTTTGGATTAGTTTTTGAATAACACACAGTTCGATGCGGGCTTTTTAGAGAGACTGAAAATAAAATAAAAATATTGCAGTGCCACCTATATTGGATCCGAGAGTAATGTTCCAACATACAAGTGTGAATAACAATGTTTGCGTCAGTATTGCTTTGTCTGTTCCAGAAGGTTTGATATGTACTGCAAATTTTTGTAGTCAAACATACAATTTTTAAAAAAAAAACACAGTTTATTACCACTTTAAAATAATACTGTATAAAAGTCTTTTTTGCAGTGATATTTATTGTAAAATAAATTTTATTAGAATTTTCAAATCTCTTTTTTCTAGTCTTTCAGACTGCAGTATCACAGAAGAAGGTTATAAAGCTCTGGCTTCAGCTCTGAGATCAAACCCTTCACACCTGATAGAGCTGGATCTCACAGGAAATGATCCTGGACAATCAGGAGTGAAGGAGCTCGATGATTTACTACAGGATCAGAACTGTCAACTCAAGACTCTGAGGTGAGACGTGATCAAATAATACAAAATAAATGATATTCAGGCAATTTATTTATATAAACATTATTTCACCAATACAAAATGATCCGTTTCACACACATAGTCATAAGTTAGTTTTTCCTTAGATCAAGTTTAAGAATTTATTTGAATCCTGCTTCATCTTCTCTTCTGCAGGTTTTTGAGTCCTGCTGCAGATGAAGCCTGTCAGTATGTGAGAGGAATTGTGGGTAAAAACCTGTTACTCCAGAGAGAGCTGAATCTGAGTAAATGTGAACTAGGAGACACACGAGTGAATCAGATCTCTGCTCTACTGCAGGATAAACACTGTAAACTCAACACACTGATGTGAGTAGTTCACATTGTTTTATACTTTTTATACTTTACATTTTTAAAGTCTAATAAAAGACTTTCATTGCTTTTTAAAGTTTTTGAGGATTGAGATTAGTTTATCTGTCATACAAATTGATCCTTCTGTTACTGTGTTGTGAATTGTGGCTGAAATAAACTAAAGAATGTCTTTGTCTTTGTTTTCTTCTCTTCAGGCTGAATAATAACAGTATTACAGCAGAAGGTTGTGCTGCTCTGACTTCAGCGTTTAATTCAAACCCTTCAAACCTGATAGAGCTGGATCTGAGTGGAAATAAACTAGAGAACTCTGGAATAATGAAGATCTGTCCTCTGTTGAAAAATACACAATGTATATTAGAGAAACTGAAGTGTGTATTTTCATTTATTGTCTTTTCTGCATGTTTATGTACATTTATGAAGGTTTATTTAATTTGATTACCTGAAAAAAGACTGGATGCCGAAATTTCATATCCCAAAAATATGGAATTTCATTTTTTGGTGAACTGTTAATTTAATAAGATTAGTTTAGTTAATGCATATATTGTTATTATATCTAAGGCAGATTTTGCCAATATTAAAATAAAAACATTATATTGTCATACATTTTGCACACTCTATGGCAGGGTGGTGAACTCAGGTCCTGGAGAGTCTCGGTCCTGCAGAATTTAACTCCAACCCTGATATAAACTCACCTGCCTAAAGCTTTCTAGCAACCCTTCAGATCTTCATTAGCTTGTTCAGGTGTGTTTGATTAGGGTTGGAGCTGAACTCTGCAGGACTGTGGCTCTCCAGGACCGACATTAGCCACCCCTGCTCTATGGAAATAATTTGTTCATAATTTGTCTAATTTGTCTGAAGCCATTCATAAATCCCATATTTATATGATAATCTCCACTAAGAATAATTCTTTTTTTTCTTCTAGACTTTCAGACTGCAGTATCACAGAAGAAGGTTATAAAGCTCTGGCTTCAGCTCTGAGATCAAACCCTTCACACCTGATAGAGCTGGATCTCACAGGAAATGATCCTGGACAATCAGGAGTGAAGGAGCTCAATGATTTACTACAGGATGAACACTGTACATTAAAGACCATCAGGTGATTAAAACCTTTAAATATTTAATAAAATTGTACTTTTAAAAAAACCTGCAACAATAATAATAATCAGTTGATTTTCATGTCTTGTTTTGATCCATTGTTTATTAATCACATAATATGTAAGATAAAAATTATTTAATCTTCCAAGATTATACTTTTGTTTTCATAAGCAATGAACTCACATTAACAGCACTATGAGTTACTGCACTTCAGATATTATATTTCCTTAAAGTTAAACTTGCAAATGTTGACAACTGTTTAGTGTTTTTCCAAAACGTTGTGTTGGAGCTGAATATCATGAACAAAAATCTAAAGGCTAAAGAACTTATGGAAGGAACTTTTTCCTGTGGTTTTAACAAACAACAACAACAACAAAAACTAGCCCAACTAGTTTAAATTTCAAGCATTATTAGGCAATAAACACTCAGCAATTAAATAAGAACAAATGTTTTAAGATTTTCAGATATTCAGGTGCAGAAACTGTAATCAAATGTAAGATATGCATTACAAATTCAGTTGCAGTTTCTTACAATTATTTGATTCCTGACCTGAATCGGAATTAATTTTCGATTCACAACCCTACATCACACTCATACACTAACCATGGAAACATACTAGTGGGAATGGTCTATATATTATTTAATCTAATATTGTTGTCGTCTTGCTGTAGGTTTTTGAAACATCCTGCTGCACAGGAAGCGTGTGACTATCTCATTAAAGTTCTGGACAAAAGTCCATTATTACTGACAGAACTGGATCTGAGTGAAGATAAATTAGGAGATCTGGATGGAGAGAAGCTCTCTGCTCTTTTGATGGACTCTCATAGTAAAGTGGAGAAAATCAAGTGAGTCAACATGATTTATACATTATAACTGATATGAAGAGCTGTTGGTCTGATGTGTGTTGAATATGTGTGGCATAATAAATAACACTGTTTCTGTGTTTAGGTTGAATAATTGTGGTCTGACAGACTGTTCAGTTCTAGCTACTGTTCTCTCCTCCAAAACCATCCTGAAAGAGCTGAACCTGAACAACGGCCGTCTGCTGGACTCAGGAGTCAAAGAGATCTGTGAGGGACTGAAGAAATCAACACTGAAGATACTCAAGTGAGTACAGTTCACCATCAGCTACACTCAACACCACAACACTCACTTGTCAGTTGTATATATTTTTGTCCACTCACCTTCAGAAGTTGGGAAAAATCTAAGAATATTTTTAAAATTTTGTTTTGTAGTAACAAATAAATAGCAAACGATGGCACAATACAATAGAATGAAAAGACTAATGAATTAAATACGACTGTATGTTTTTCAGGTGGGTCACACTAAAGAAATTAAATAATCAAATGTAAAATAACACTGGATAGTTGTAACAAATGGGTGCGGGACAACGGATGACGATCCAAATTCAGGCTTTATTATAAACACAGAGCGTAGTCATACAGGCAGTGGGTAAATCATAGACGGTCACGGTCATGGAGATCAGACATAATCGTGGTCGTTAGGCAGGCAGTAGGTCGAGACAGGCAGCATACAATCATAGTCCAGTAATACAGGCAAGGATCAAGGCAGGCAGCAAGGCATCAAAGAACAGGACACGGACAGGATCACGACAGGGAGGCAAGACAAGGATGAACGCTTGGAAATGTTGACCACGAACACAAGAATAAACATTGGATTAACAAGACCTAGCCCCGAATATAAGACAAAGTACAACTTAAATAATCCAGGTAATGACTTGCAGCTGGATGATCTGATTAGCGCCAAGGAACTGGGAAATGTAGTGTGTGTAAGTGAGTGAAGTTTGAGGTGGAGTGCCCTCTGGTGGCTGTAAAGCTCACTCCAGCGGATAATCCTGACAATAGTCTTCATTGAATTAAATACAGAATACTGCTTACAATTAAAGTAACAAAAGTTATTGAGTCAAGAGCAGTGAGGGAATTTCTCTTTGTCTTTTGTTCAATTCAAATGATAGCAGCAGGTTTATTAGGCTGATGTCACTTAAGAGCGAAAATATACTAATCCAATATACTGATACTGTTACACAAAATGCCTTTTCTTTCTCAGCTATTTACAGTTCAAAACTGACTGTTTACAGCAGTGTTCATTTTAGTTCTAGTGTTCATTCAAGTGTTTGTTTTCTAGACTTTCAGACTGCAGCATTGCAGACCAGTGAAGATTCATACCCCTATTTATTATACACTTCTGTTGATATTGTGTAATTTATGTGAATGCATTTTCTCTAGACTTTCAGACTGCAGTATCACAGAAGAAGGTTATAAAGCTCTGGCTTCAGCTCTGAAATCAAACCCTTCACACCTGATAGAGCTGGATCTCACAGGAAATGATCCTGGACAATCAGGAGTGAAGGAGCTCAATGATTTACTACTGGATCAGAACTGTAAACTCAAGACACTGAGGTGAGTGTTTTCTACAAATTAAAGTGCAATAGTTTTAAGATTTTATCTGAAAGTGAATTAAACCATCAAAGTATAGTTCTGCACCATCTACACTTACTTGCATCAATATTCTTTTACCACATCTTAGCATTAACATTTTTGGTAACACTTTACAATAAGGTTCATTGGTTAACATCATTAGTTAACATGAACTAATAATGAACTGCACTTACACAGCATTTATTAATCTTAGATGATGTTAATTTCAACATTTACTAATACATTATTAAAATCTTCTAAACATTAGTTAATGCACTGTGAACTAACATGAACAAACAATGAATAACTGTATTTTTATTAACTAACTTTAACGAACATTAGTAAATACAGAAACAAATGTGTCTTGGTTAGTTCATGTTAGTTAATACATCAGATAATGTTTAACTAATGAACCTTATTGTAAAGTGTTACACATTTTTTGTTATACATTATATTTGTTGTGAAAGAACCTAAGAAGTGTATCAAGATGAATTTTATTGTATAAGGAAAGATGTGCAGTGTTCAATTGTGAAATATCAACGTCTTTGTTTCTAGGATATTACAAAGTCCTGCTGCAGATGAAGCCTGTCAGTATGTGAGAGAAATTGTGGGTGAAAACCCGTTACTCCTAAGAGAGCTGAATCTGAGTGGACGTGAACTAGGAGACACACGAGTGAATCAGATCGCTGCTCTACTGCAGGATAAACACTGTGAAGTCAGCACACTTAAGTGAGTATTGTGTTCACTTGTTATTGTTCATTTAAAGTATCTCAAAGAAATCCAGTGAAGGGAATAGCTATGAGTCGTGTTGGAGTGACATCAACTCCCCTCTTCCATTGATTGGCTAGAGGAGGAGCTGTCAATCCAGAACCAGTGGACCAATGGTGACTCTTAAGCCCGCCCTCATTTACATGAAACTCAATCTGCAAGATTCGGAAAAACAAGCGCAGAACGTGGAAAGGAGGGCGAAGAGAAAAACAGCACAAACGTACAAAAAAAATTTAAATAGAGACATGTCCGTCCATCTAGGCATTTTCCCAAAGCTAAATGCATTGTTCTAGGAAATGACATGTACTATGGAGCCCCTGAAGTGAATAAATATGAGAGAAGAGGAAAACATATATTTAATTGTTTTATCTTACAGTTATATAGTTGGATGTTTTAGCTTACAATTATATAGTTGGATGTTTTAGCTTACAATTATATAGTTGGATAATTGTACTATATATTTAGCAGGCTTTAGGGAGCCACTGTTAATATGTGGGGTATTGAAATCGCTTTTGAATATGAGCTCGCTTTTTACTTTCACTTTAGAGATTCGCGATCACTTGTACTCTGTGTACAGTAGGGAGCTGCGGTACTTACTTGCCACACATTTGACAAGATTAGATATTTGTCAGTGGTGCTCAGGTTCTTCAAACCATTCACCATTGTCCTACCAGCCATCTCTCCTTACTCTCTCATTGTGGTAAGTGAAATCTGGGGCTGTTAGTTTAGTTCTAAAGTTGATTAGATAAATTATTTGAACTCTTCCAGAACTTTATTTATAAAACATTTGTGGCTTGAATTCTGCAATCTCTCGAGATGCTGACAAGTGTGGCATTATTTTACTGACAAATGTCGAGAGTGCATTATTGTGACACGAGAGCACATACATGTAATGCGCAAGTATGAATTTCTCCACTTACGTACAAATTTCCTTTGCTCTCACACAAAACTGGACGCTCTCAAATATCTTTTCTTCACAAATCTTTTCTGTGTACTTTGGTCAGTTAAATAAAGGTTAAAGTAAAAGAACAAATCACAAACTGTTGATTTTATTGCACTTTACAAAATGTACCAACTTCTCTTGAAATGTGTTTGCAAATTTTTCTCCTGATCTTCATTTTAGGCTGCGTAAATGTGGTCTAACAGAGGAAAACTGTTCAGCTCTTGCTACAGTCCTGATATCAAAATCGAATCTGAAAGAGCTTGACATCAGCAACAATAATCTGAAGGATTCAGGAGTGAAGAAACTCCTGAACGGATTAGAAAGTACAAACTGCACACTGAAGAAACTCAGGTGAGTTCAATGAACTATTGTTTGTTTTAATAACATTTCTTTTGTTCAAAAAAATACAATTTTTCTTGATCTTTTGACATATAAGGGGTCAATTTACTCAAAAATTTCCTGTAAATTTCAGAACTCAACTTCCTCATCAGTCTAGTGTTAATTGTTAACAAAATGAATGACAAAAAATGTTCGTCAACAAAGTTTTTTTCCCTTGACTAAGATGAGATGATGACAAGACAATAATAAGGCCATTAAATGATAACTGTGACTATATCAACATGCAATATTGTTGAAGAAAAAGGACATGAATAAAATGTAGTTAAAAGAATGAAAACTTTACCAAAAATGTTTTTTATTTTTGTTGAAAAAAGAGGAGCCAAAATATTTCAGACTGCTGTACAAGACTATTAGGTGAGCGTTAATGTTTGCAGTTGATATCAGATATCAAGAGCTCAAATCCTCCATTCAGAGCTTTTCTGTTAAATGGACACGTGCTCGGCTTTTTGCTTTACGCAATCTGGCAACCATTCGCACACGCTCTCTGCGGAGGCACCATGATCTGAAAACACAAACATGTGGCAAAACTGTACTGGAGTTCAGAGATCTCCATTTGATGTATTCTGCTTAAATGAAAGTGTGGTTCAGCCAGTCTGTCATGGATCTCGACTGTATTGTCTGCAATTGTAGTTGCTAATTGTACTTGCGCAACCTCTGTGTGGCAATATGTACGATCTTAATCGAGAAACATTAATTAAAACAACTTGGAATTATTGGAATCATTAGGAATTTCTCTGTTATAATATTTGAGAGTCGGTTTTTGTTTTACCAGTTTTCATAATGTAGACAGGGCAAATGTATATCTAAATTCTTTGGTGTTTATTAGCTTAGGCTATAATTGATAGGCTTTAATAAATCTGTACACTAGATGAGGTAAAATGAACCATGCATATGAGTCGATATTCTGTTGATTTGTGCTTATTGGACAAAGAACAACTTCTGATGAAATTTCCTAAATGGCAACAATCATTGCAATTAAAATTGAGCAAAATAATAATTTATCATTTTAACCATTATACATTATGATGAAAATATGTAAGTTTCCATTGACTAAAACGAGACTAAAATGCTCAGACATTTAGTTGACTAAAACTTGACCAAGCAAAAACAGGACAAGGTAGATTAAATATGATAAAAGTTACATTTGACACAGGACTAAAACTAAATTAAAAAATGGCTGACAAAATTAATACTACATCAGTCAGCTTTTATTGAAACCAAACTCAGAAAAGGACTTGTTTTAGATTTTGTCACATTACATAGTAGTGCAACGAAAAAGAGCCTCTGCAGAAGATCAGTGCCTGCTCATCATTGCCTCTTTAGCCCCGCTCACCGGTTTTGTGCATGCCATGTAGTAGTAAATACAAGAGTGAAGCAAATACAGGATTATTCCAGCAATAAAACTATAGAGACAACTCTGAGGATTACAAGTCGTTTTGAAGTAATAAATTGTGGAAAAACACAGTCTTTGCTTTGTCTTCCTCCTGACATTAAGAAAGCATGGATAGACTTTATTTTTAATAAAGTTCCAATGAGATTGTGTTAGTAAGACACTGTTTGTTTGTTAGCCTAATTTTTTACTTTGGATTAGTTTTTGAATAACACACAGTTCGATGCAGGCTTTTTAGAGAGACTGAAAATAAAATAAAAATATTGCAGTGCCGCCTATATTGGATCCGAGAGTAATGTTGCAACACACAAGTGTGAATAACAATGTTTGCGTCGGTATTGCTTTGTCTGTTCCAGAAGGTTTGATATGTACTGCAAATTTTTGTAGTCAAACATACAATTAAAAAAAAAAAACACAGTTTATTACCACTTTAAAATAATACTGTATAAAAGTCTTTTTTGCAGTGATATTTATTGTAAAATAAATTTTATTAGAATTTTCAAATCTCTTTTTTCTAGACTTTCAGACTGCAGTATCACAGAAGAAGGTTATAAAGTTCTGGCTTCAGCTCTGAGATCAAACCTTTCACACCTGATAGAGCTGGATCTCACAGGAAATGATCCTGGACAATCAGGAGTGAAGGAGCTCGTTGATTTACTACAGGATCGGAAGTGTAAACTCAAGACACTGAGGTGAGACGTGATCAAATAATACAAAATAAATGATATTCAGGCAATTTATTTATATAAACATTATTTCACCAATACAAAATGATCCGTTTCACACACATAGTCATAAGTTAGTTTTTCCTTAGATCAAGTTTAAGAATTTATTTGAATCCTGCTTCATCTTCTCTTCTGCAGGTTTTTGGGTCCTGCTGCAGATGAAGCCTGTCAGTATGTGAGAGGAATTGTGGGTAAAAACCCGTTACTCCTGAGAGAGCTGAATCTGAGTAAATGTGAACTAGGAGACACACGAGTGAATCAGATCACTGCTCTACTGAAGGATAAACACTGTAAACTCAACACACTGATGTGAGTATTTCACATTGTTTTATACTTTTTATACTTTACATTTTTAAAGTCTAATAAAAGACTTTCATTGCTTTTTAAAGTTTTTGAGCATTGAGATTAGTTTATCTGTCATACAAATTGATCCTTCTGTTACTGTGTTGTGAATTGTGACTTAAATAAACTAAAGAATGTCTTTGTCTTTGTTTTCTTTCTCTTCAGGTTGAATAATACCAGTATTACAGCAGAAGGTTGTGCTGCTCTGACTTCAGCGTTTAA
Source organism: Zacco platypus (assembly GCA_038088235.1). NCBI lineage: Eukaryota > Metazoa > Chordata > Actinopteri > Cypriniformes > Xenocyprididae > Zacco > Zacco platypus. Next base: position 31,418,657 of record CM076075.1, read on the forward strand.
TTCAAACCCTTCAAACCTGATAGAGCTGGATCTGCGTGAAAATAAACTAGAGAACTCTGGAATAATGAAGATCTGTCCTCTGTTGAAAAATACACAATGCAGATTAGAGAAACTGAAGTGTGTATTTTCATTTATTGTCTTTTCTGCATGTTTATGTACATTTATGAAGGTTTATTTAATTTGATTACCTGAAAAAAGACTGGATGCCGAAATTTCATATCCCAAAAATATTTTTGGTGAACTGTTAATTTAATAAGATTAGTTTATTAAAGATATTTAATTAAATAAGATTTTAGTTAATACATATATTGTTATTATATCTAAGGCAGATTTTGCCAATATTAAAATAAAAACATCATATTGTCATACATTTTTGCACACTGAACTCCGGTCCTGGAGAGCCTCAGTCCTGCAGAGTTTAGCTCCAACCCTGATATAAACTCACCTGCCTAAAGCTTTCTAGCAACCCTTCAGATCTTCATTAGCTTGTTCAGGTGTGTTTGATTAGGGTTGGAGCTGAACTCTGCAGGACTGTGGCTCACCAGGACCAACGTTAGCCACCCCTTCTCTATGGCAATAATTTGTTCATAATTTGTCTAATTTGTCTGAAGCCATTCATAAATCCCATATTTATATGATAATCTCCACTAAGAATAATTATTTTTTTTCTCTAGTCTTTCAGACTGCAGTATCAGTGAAGAAGGTTATAAAGCTCTGGCTTCAGCTCTAAGATCAAACCCTTCACACCTGATAGAGCTGGATCTCACAGAAAATGATCCTGGACAATCAGGAGTGAAGGAGCTCAATGATTTACTACAGGATGAACACTGTACATTAAAGACCATCAGGTGATTAAAACCTTTAAATATTTCATAAAATTGTACTTTTAAAAAAACCTGCAACAATAATAATAATAATCAGTTGATTTTCATGTTTTGTATTGATCCATTGTTTATTAATCACATAATATGGAAGATAAAAATTGTTTAATCTTCCAAGATTATACATTTGTTTTCATAAGCAATGAACTCACATTAACAGCACTATGAGTTACTGCACTTTCCTTAAAAAGTAAAACTTGCCAATTTTGACAACTGTTTAGTGTTTAGTGTTTTTCCAAAACGTTGTGTTGGAGCTGAATATCATGAACAAAAATCTAAAGGCTAAAGAATTTATGGAAGGAACTTTTTCCTGTGGTTTTAACAAACAACAACAACAAAAACTAGCCCAACTAGTTTAAATTTCAAGCATTATTAAAGGCAATAAAAACTCAAAATAAAAACGCAATTAAATAAGAACTAATAAATACATTAGCAACAGCACAAATAAATACAACTAAAGGATACAAATGTTTTAAGATTTTCAGATATTCAGGTACAGAAACTGTAATCAAATGTAAGATATGCATTACAAATTCAGTTGCAGTTTCTTACAATTATTTGATTCCTGACCTGAATCGGAATTAATTTTCGATTCACAATCCTACATCACACTCATACACTAACTATGGAAACATACTAGTGGAAATGGTTTATATATTTACATTCATACCCATAAGCAGGACGGGAGCAGCAAAAGGTATAAAATTATAACAAGATTGTCTAATCTAAAATTGTTGTGGTCTTCCTGTAGGTTTTTGAAAAGTTCTGCTGCACAGGAAGCGTGTGAGTATCTCACTAAAGTTCTGAGTCAAAGTCCATTATTACTGACTGAACTGGATCTGAGTGAAGATAAATTAGGAGATCTGGATTGGGAGAAGCTCTCTGCTCTTTTGATGGACTCTCATAGTAAAGTGGAGAAAATCAAGTCAGTCAACATGATTTATACATTACAACTGATATGAGGAACTGTTGGTCTGATGTGTGTTGAATATGTGGTGAATAATAAATAATGTTGTTTCTGTGTTTAGGTTGAATAATTGTGGTCTGACAGAGAAAAGCTGTTCAGTTCTAGCTACTGTTCTCTCCTCTAAAACCATCCTGAAAGAGCTGAACCTGAACAACAGCCGTCTGCTGGACTCAGGAGTCAAACAGATCTGTGAGGGACTGAAGAAATCAACACTGAAGACACTCAAGTGAGTACAGTTCACCATTAGATACTCTCAACACCACAACACTCACTTGTCAGTTGAATATATTTTTGTCCACTCACCTTCAGAAGTTGGGAAAAATCTAAGAATATTTTTAAAATTTTGTTTTGTAGTAACAAATAAATAACAAACGATGGCACAATACAATAGAATGAAAAGACTAATGAATTAAATACGACTGTATGTTTTTCAGGTGGGTCACACTAAAGAAATTAAATAATCAAATCTAAAATAACACTGAATAGTTGTATCGAATGGGTGCGGGACAATGGATCATGATCCAAATGCAGGCTTTATTATAAACACAGAGCGTAGTCATACAGGCAGTGGGTAAATCATAGACGGTCACGGTCATGGAGATCAGACATAATCGTGGTCGTTAGGCAGGCAGTAGGTCGAGACAGGCAGCATACAATCATAGTCCAGTAATACAGGCAAAGATCAAGGCAGGCAGCAAGGCATCAAAGAACAGGATACAGACAGGATCATGATAGGCAGGCAAGACAAGGATGAACGCTTGGGAATATAGACCACAGTGTACAACTTAAATAGTCCAGGTAATGACTTACAGCTGGAAGATGTGATTAGCGCCAAGGAACGGGGGTGCTGGGAAGTGGAGTGCCCTCTGGTGGCTGTAAAGCTCACTCCAGCGGATAATCCTGACAATATTAATTCTGAAAATTAAATGCAGAATACTGCTTCCAATTAAAGTAACAAAAGTTATTGAGTCAAGAGCAGTGAGGGAATTTCTCTTTGTCTTTTGTTCAATTAAAATAATAGCAGCAGGTTTATTAGGCTGATGTCATTTAAAGGCACAATATGTATTTTTTTCACCGTTAGGTGTTGCTAAACTCTTAAAAACAACAACAAAGGCGTAGTTTGATGACGCAGTGAATGAGTGGAACATGGAACTTGTCATCATGCAGATTGACCAATAATGTTTATGGAGAAATAACGTTTATAGATATAGAATAGATATAGAATGCATGTTTTTAACATGACTGGTGTGAAGCAGGACGGGGCCAAGAATCACGGGCGTGATTACTAATGAGAGTAATATTATAGAAACAAGTTCAATTTCATTCCACCGAACTACTCATAAGTGCTGAAATACTACAGGTCAGTTTATTTGACGAATTAAAACTGTGAGGTAACGCAGCGCTGTTTCACTTGCTCTAACGTCACACTATTATACTAAACTGTATTTGAGTGAGTTAAAAGTTGTAATGTTATTCTGTGTATTAGTTTGACTGTATGGGACTAGATCAACATTAGATTATCACACTGATGATATTCTAACACTTCGTTGTGTTGAGCTTTATAACATTGATTACTCTTATAAAGCCTACATTTGCTTACCTTGTATAATAACGTGCGAGAGCGTCTCTGTCAAGTCAAAGTTTGTCGCAAAGCTCTCATCATCTCAGAAACACCACGCTGATATTGATCCTCGTTTTATTTCTCCTTTTGTACCAAAGTTTGTTTGCCATGGTCCATAATGTTTGAACAAAACAACAGCAGCACGCCGCTTTGCGTTACTCAGCTGTCTGTGTCTGTTGCCATGGTTACTGTGCAGTACAAGCGGAAACCAGGGATAACGCAGATATTACGTCACTGACAGGCGCAAGTGATGAGAGAGACGGGCTCTGTTTAAAATTGTGATTTTTCTCTGAATTTACAAATTCTTGGAAACATTTAGGTTAAGTACACAGCTGAATGAAATATTTAACACTGTGCAAGTGGTTTTTGGATATTTTAATATAAAAACTTTACATGTTGTACCTTTTTAAGAGCAAAAATATACTAATCCCATGTACTGTTACACAAAATGCCTTTTCTTTCTCATCTATTCACAGTTCAAAACTGACTGTTTACAGCAGTTTTCATTTTAGTTCTAGTGATTATTCTAAGTGTTTGTTTTCTAGACTCTCAGACTGCAGCATCACAGAAGAAGGTTATAAAGCTCTGGCTTCAGCTCTGAGATCAAACCCTTCACACCTGATAGAGCTGGATCTCACAGGAAATGATCCTGGACAATCAGGAGTGAAACATCTCATTAATGTACAAATGAATTACTGTCGTTCACTGGAAACACTGAGGTGAGAGTTTTCTACAAATTAAAGTGCAATAGTTTTAAGATTTTATCTGAAAGTGAATTAAACCATCACACTATATTTCTGCACCATCTACATTCACCACATCTTAACATTCATATTTTTGGTAACACTTTACAATGAGGTTCATTAGTAAACATTAGTTAACTACATTAGTTAACATGAACTAATAATGAACTGCACTTATACAGAATTTATTCATCTTTGTTAATGTTCATTTCAACTTTTACTAATACATTATTAAAATCTTGTTAACATTAGTTAATGCACTGTGAACTAACATGAAGAAACAATGAACAACTGTAATTTATTAACTAACTTTAACGAACATTAGTAAATACAGAAACAAATGTGTCTTGGTTAGTTCATGTTAGTGTGACCGGTCTAACCATCACTCTGCGTTGTGTATGAGACCAATGAGACCGGACAACAGATTCCTCGGACCACTTTTCTTTTATTCTGCACGAATAAAAAGGAAAATTAATAAAAAAAATAACCATCTGTGGCCTTTCTTCAACTGGATATTGACCTGCCAGTCAAAACGGATCAATTAGCCACAGAACTTAGACATACACGATTACTCTCTCACTATTCGTGTTTAAACAAGTTTTAACTACATTTTAACACAAAAACATGTATCAAATTACAATAAACAAACTTATTTTTAGCTTTTTGGTCGGAGCCCCAGCAGGACTAACCTTTCCCCAGCCGCGCTTGCCGCGAACTGAGGGAAAGCGACCGGAACTTCACTCTTAAAGGGGCCACGTCCCATATCTAACATTTATGACACAATCACTAAAAAATTAACATAAGTATAAAAACAGCTCAAATAACATCTCAAATAATTCAATATGAAAAGAAATTGTTGCTAAAATACAAAATAATTATGTAAACATAAAATAATTGGTAGCATAGGGAGAGATTTTGTGTGAAATTAATAAATTAATATAACACCGTTACATTAGTTAATACATTAGATAATGTTTAACTAATGAACCTTATTGTAAAGTGTTACACATTTTTTGTTACACATTACATTTGTTGTGAAAGAACCTAAGAAGTGTATCAAGATGAACTTTATTGTATAAGGAAAGATGTGCAGTGTACAGTTGAGAAACATCAATGTACTGTCTTTGTTTCTAGGATATTACAAAGTCCTGCTGCAGATGAAGCCTGTCAGTATGTGAGAGGAATTGTGGGTAGAAACCCGTTACTCCTGAGAGAGCTGAATCTGAGTGAACATGAACTAGGAGACACACGAGTGAATCAGATCTCTGCTCTACTGATGGATAAACACTGTGAAGTCAGCACACTGAAGTGAGTATTGTGTTCACTTGTTATTGTACATTTAAATTATCTCAAAGAAATCAGGTGACCAAAACACTGTAAGGCAGGGATCTCAAACATACAGGGGTCTGAATACGGTCCACAGATGTGATCAATCCAGCCCACAGGATGATTTGAATAATGATAAAAATAGAGATGCACTGCTCCACTGGCAATAAATCTGAATGTTTATTTATTTATTTATTTTTTGGCCGATCTCTATTCCGGACCCGCAAAAAAACAGCTTGTAGTCATTTCCCAAAAACACAATTTCTGTACGTTAACACAGGCACACGCTGAATACGGACGGAAAGAATTTGTAGTTTTTATTTGGAAGACAAAACCTACAAATACATGACAAAATATGCATTTTGCAAATATGAGCAATATACAATGATCTAAACAACTGCGATAGCATTTGCTATCTTCTGAAAAAACGACAGGAATTGAAGAGGCAACAAGCAATATTCTATTATAGTATGAATACTAAAAAAAACACAAACAAACAGTAACAGCCATAACTGGTACAGACGAGCCAGGCACACATAAGAGTGAAGTACAGTAGCAGCTGCGTCTCGCCGCGCAGATCCAGTAGTGACTGATGCTGACTTCATATAGATATATATATATATATATATATATATATATATATATATATATATATATATATATATATATATTATTTTTTATTTATTTATTTTTTTGAAACTAGTATTTACAATAATTACATTCTGAGAGCATGTGAAGAGCAGTATGACTGGTTGTGAAGCTGGTGAATATTACAGTGATGGATCATCAGACAGGCACAACTGTGACAGGTCATCATTAAGATGGTGAATTTAACAATAACGGATTGCCAGGTAGACTTTTATTGCGGTGACGGGTCGAGTTGCAGGCACTTATACAGTATAATTGTGTCCTGCCACAGAAAGATTTGACCCCAGCTCAAAAATTGTCGGCTGACAGTTATCTTTCCCTGAAAGAGTGAGGCAGTGAGCATCAGTAGGGAATATGAGTCGCGTTGGAGTGACGTCAACTCCCCTCTTTCATTGATTGGCTGGAGGAGGAGCTGTCAATCCAGAACTAGTCGACCAATGGTGACGCTTAAGCCCACCCTAATTTACATGAAACTCGAACTGCAAGATTCGGAAAAACAAGCGCAGAACGTGGAAAGGAGAGCGAAGAGAAAAACGGCACAAACGTACAAAAAAAATAAATAAAATAGAGACATGTCCTGCCCTCCAGTAATTTTCCCAAAGCCAAATGTAATGTTCTAGGAATTGACATGTACTATGGAGCCCCTGAAGTGAATAAATATGAGAGAGGAGGAAAAAATATATTTAATTGTTATATCTTACAATTATATAGTTGGATAATTGTACTGTATATTTAGCAGGTTTCAGGGAGCCACTGTTAATATGCGGGGTATTGAAATCGCTTTTGAATATGAGCTCGCTTTTTACTTTCACTTTAGAGATTCGCGATCACTTGTACTCTGTGTACAGTAGGGAGCTGCGGTACTTACTTGCCACACATTTGACAAGATTAGATATTTGTCAGTGGTGCTCAGGATCTTCAAACCATCACCATTGTCCTATCAGCCATCTCTCCTTACTCTCTCAGTGTGGTAAGTGAAATCTGGGGCCGTATTCACGAAATATCTTAAGGCTAAAAGTAGCTCGTATCTTACCAATTTAGGAGAAACTCTTAAAAGTAATGAACGTCAGAATTTTGGAAAATTTTGGTCTAAGAGTGTTTCACAAAGCATTTTAGTGCTAAAACATCAGCTTCATCAGTCCACCCAAGACACTGTACACCATTGATGCAATACATGATAGAGCCTTGAGTTCTGAGACTTTCCTTCATAAATGCAATAAGTATTTTGATTTATAGGTTTTAATCTGTGATGAAAAAACACAAAGGTTCATTTACGTACAGGTAAAATGTACTGAATGATGGATAATAAAACATTAACACAATAAAAGATGAAGTATACATTGGCTGTGTATATATATGCTTCCTCTCAAGCCGATTAGACAAACTATTTGACGTGCTCCTCCAGAACTTTATTTATAAAACATCATTTGTTGCTTGAATTCTGCAATCTCTCGAGATGCAGACATGTATGACGTTATTTTACAGACAAATGTCGAAAGTGCATTATTGTGACGCGAGAGCACATACTTGTAATTCGCGAGCATGAATTTCTCTGCTCACACGCAAATTTCCTTTGCTCTTGCCCAAAAATGGACGCATGCTCTCAAATATCTTTTACAAAATGTACTAACTTCTCTTGAAATGTATTTGCAAATTTCTCTCCTGATCATCATTTTAGGCTGCGTAAATGTGGTCTAACAGAGGAAAGCTGTTCAGCTCTCGCTACAGTCCTGAGATCAAACTCCAGTCTGAAAGAGCTTGACATCAGCAACAATAATCTGAAGGATTCAGGAGTGAAGAAACTCCAGAACGGATTAGAAAATACAAACTGCACACTGGAGAAACTCAGGTGAGTTCAGCGAACTATTGTTTGATTTCACTTAACTTGAATGTTTTTATTTTCATAGTACAATTTGTTTTAACAGCAGTGTTGCTCTGAAACTGTAGTTTGATTTGCTACAAGCTACTCGTAAGTTAAAGTTGTTAAAAAATTCTGTCATTAATTCCTCTCCCTCATGTCGTTCTACACCCGTAAAACCATCATCTTCAGAACACAAATTAAGATAGTTTTGATGAAATCTGAGAGCTCTCTGACTCCTCCATAGACAGCAATTTATTTACCACTGTCCAGGCCTTGAAAGGTACTAAAGACATCATTAAAATAAATCACATGACTACAGTGGTTCAACCTTAATTTTATGAATCAACGAGAATAAAGTTGAATAAAAATAAATGTTGAAATATAGTCGTTATTTTTGTTTTTGTTTTTGCACACAAAATGTATTCTCATCACTTCATATACAGGAGTATTCAAAATGCAGGCTAAACTCACAGCACATGCGGTAAGATATTTACTGTGAACTGAGTCGCTCTGAGACAAAATCATGACCTGTTCGTGCTTAGCTTGAAATCCCACTGCAGCCAGCCTTTGCTAAGTAACAAGTGCACTACTGTACTGCTATTTTATTTCAGTTCGATTAGTCAAGTCACCTTTATTTATAAAGCGCTTTTTACAATGAAAACTGTGGCAAAGCAGTTTTACAGTAATAATTGGCAAATAATTTTTCTCTGCACAGCAGCTCCAAAAGAAAATGGTGTCATTGTCCATCTGATTCTATATATTATTGATTCATTCCGTTGCAAAGATCAATAGTTATTAGTCTAGTTAATTTATGTATATCAGCACTGGAGAAAACAGTGACGTAATCGTGCGGCTCAACTCAGTTCACATACAACGACACCAATCCAGGCATATCAAAAACACTGCTGAATATCAAGCAAGTGTCCCCAACTTAAGCAAGCCAAAGGCAACAGTGGCAAGAACCAAAACTCCCAACAAATGAAGAAAAAAACTTTGGGAGAAACCAGGCTTAGTCGGGGGCCAGTTCTCCTCTGGCCAACAGTGAACACTTGTCCGATACTCAGGCAGAGTTACAGGTCATAAGTCCGATTGGAATCGCAACAGTCAAAATATTTAATCCAGTTCTAGTTTAGTGATTAATGATCTTTTAGGTTCATTACAGAACTAATGGGACAGATTAAATTATGGTGGTTCATCATTGTAATTTAAACAGAAATACACATTTGATATAGAGTGCAATAAAGCAGGATAAATAGTCAATTTAAAAAGCTATTATTCACCTTCAATATGTGCTTTAACTATTCAATGTAGACAGCATGTTAATCTTCGGTTTGCATAAATTACAGTTGATTCACGTGAAATATCCATTCCTGTACATCCTTTACAGTCTTCCACCGATAAGAGATGATGATCATGTAGAGTCGCAAAATGAATGATGTAACAACACATTGCGGTAATGAACAAATGTAGTTTATCTAGTAAGAAGATGCTGTGCTGCTTCACTGCATTACAGGCTCATGATTCATCAGGATACAAAATAGAATGTAGTTTTTGGTCGCTCTACACCATTACTTGGAAAAAGTAGTTATCTACTGGAAAAGCTACAATGTTTTAAAAGTAGCTGAGCTAGTAGCTAAAAATGTAGTTATGTTAGTAGCATTGATACTTGTAGCTAGCTACTCCCCAACACTGTTTAACACGTGAAATACGTTTAAATATATTAATCGTATAATAACTTTTTTAACTTAATGAATTTTATAAATGGTTTTTTTTCCTAGACTTTCAGACTGCAGTATCACAGAAGAAGGTTATAAAGCTCTGGCTTCAGCTCTGAGATCAAACCCTTCACACCTGATAGAGCTGGATCTCACAGGAAATGATCCTGGACAATCAGGAGTGAAGGAGCTCGATGATTTACTACAGGATCAGAAGTGTAAACTCCAGACACTGAGGTGAGACGTGATGAAATAACACAAAATAAATATGCGTGCCAAATAATCATACAAAATATTCTTTCAAAGTATTCAAGTTTTGCAGTCGGGGTTTCTGAGTTTTGTTTAGGTACAATTGTACTGATGGTATTCAGTAGTTTGGTATTAAATGTTTCTGACTCTGTATTTTAATGCCATCAAGTCCAGGTTCACTGTATCACTGTATCTCTACAGCTGTGAGTCTCCAGATGTTCACAAACATGCAGTTTCACAAGCCAGTTTTCTCTGTGCTGATGTTTCTCACATAAAGACATTTAAATTTCATCTTCCCTTCTGCAGGTTTTTGAGAAGTCCTACTGCAGATGAAGCCTATAAATATTTGACAGAACTTGTGGGTGAAAACCTGTTACTCCTGAGAGAGCTGAATCTGAGTGGACGTGAACTAGGAGACACACGAGTGAATCAGATCTCTGCTCTACTGAAAGATAAACACTGTAAACTCAACACACTGATGTGAGTATTGTGTTTCAGTGACATAAAATGTTACATCACATTTAATATTAATTGTATAGTAGTTGATAATACTATTTCCTCATTTGTTTGAGTCAGCAGAGCTACAATAATATTATATATTAAAATTAAGCAAACAAATTAAAACATACACTTTTAGATAAAAATAACTTTCACAGATTGTATATAATATAAATTAAGTACACAAATATGCTTTAATTCCAAATCTTATATTTCATATCTACAGAGTTTTTACATTAAAGTATGTTGATGTTTGCATTAATTTGGTTGGGGATAGAGATCTGCAATCCCGTGGGATCCAACGAAACGTAGTGCTGCACGGGACAAGATTTGATGGACAAATGCAGGTTGCGGCAGAATAAAATGACTCGTGGGACTTCCTCAAATAGAAGCATTTAAAAATAAAATATCTAAAAACAAATAAATTATTATTCATCTATTGCACAAAAGCAACAAGAACTACTAGAATAAAATAAAAATCGCAAGAATACGCAGAGTTTTTATTTATAACAGGTTTTTGCAGCATTGAGCAATGTAGCCAATCACAGACATATCTGTTAATTTATTTTACATAATGACCAATCAGATGTGTTTAAGTTAGAATCCACTCACTGCTCAAAACACTGTAGTTTTTGTTCAGCACAGGATTTGCACACACTCATGAGTCTTCTCAATATAATAAAGTGTAGACATTATAAAATATTTTTTGTGTGGTCAACTTCACTGATTATAACAGTTTTGTGAGATCAAGATGAACTGAGATATCCGCTATAAAAAGGGATTATAAAGCGAACGCTCTTTAAATGCATTCTGTCATGCCAAACCATGAACACAGGAGCCTATGATTGCTTTTCTGTTAAATTAACATGGTTTGTGAATGTTGATGCTTTAATAACAAACATTTTATCAAGATTTATTATTTATTCATGTATTATTATGCTATGATGTTGTGGCAAGGCGACACATAAACTATTTCATAGAAATTTCACGGACGTAGTGATCTATGTATGATTTTATGCGTGAATGTTGCAGATGGTCGCTGGAGAAGCTCTGTCCTGAGCAGGTGTCATGTTGGGAGCTGTTGAGAAAAAATTGTTTAAAAAAAAAAAGAAGCTGCAACATAATTTAGTTCCTGTTCCAGAACAGGGCAAATTGTGATGTACCAGTTGTTCAGCCACCGATCTTTATCAGCTGATATTCATCTTAATCCCAGCCTCTTTTGATTGACAGGATATAATCAGCCCTGATCATCAGCTGCTTTTAAACTATCAACCAAAAAAACAACAACATTGAAGAACCACTTTTGAAGTTGATCTGAAACTTTTTTTGAAAAAAAAAAAATATCCTAACTTATTGACATTTCTGAAATGGAAAATGCTGATAGAGAGAATCATGAATTTACAAATCTTAGTTTGATCATCATAGATCAGATTCATTGTTTTTTCTCTTTGTGTCTTCAGTCTGTGTGGATGCAGTATCACAGAGAAACAGTGTTTCACACTGACTTCAGCTCTATTTCCAAACCTTTCACACCTGAGACATCTGGACCTCAGTGGGAATCAACTGAAGAATACAGGAGCAAAGCACTTATCTGGTGTACTGAGAGATTCACGCTGTCATCTGGAGAGATTGAGGTGAGGAACATTCACATACAAGAATCAAGATGCTTAAAATTACTTGAACACTAATTACTTTTAGACATACACTATATACTCATTTTTGTGAAAAATTATTCTCTTTAGTATTTAGTGATCTGGTGAAATAAATGACAGGGCTTCACATACTCTTAATTTTAACAAAAAGAATTGTTTATCAATAATGAAAATAATTAGATTATCGATTAGTCATGTCTGCCTAATGTGCACAACAATCATCCGCCTCTCACATCACTTTACAGTAGGGAATAATATTTTTTTTGACAAATCAAATGGAAAACTGCAGCGAACAGAGTGAGCTGCTGCTGCTCGAGTCACGGCTCAACTGAAACAGAAGAAAGCTTGATGTCAAGCTCTCTTGCAGAAGCTTTTACTGCATCTTGACCCGTGCAGGTGGATGATTGGAAGCACATGACACTGATGAAGGGTTTTTGATCACATTGCACTTCTTCCTTTTTTGAACTTCAGTCTGTTTTAAGCAGGAACACACCAAGCCGACGAACTAATGGTGATGAAAGCAGACTGTGGGGTTGGTTCAGCTTCAGGGTCTAAAGTTGCCCTGACACACCAAACCGACGCTCGACAGACGCGTATAAAGAAGATAACTGTGTATTTAAGCAGAGATAATTGTCAATATTCGTCATTCAGAAAGGGAAAGCGAAACTAAGACTGCATGTACAAACCATAAACAAAGCAGCGCTTCCTTACCGTTCTGAATATCAATCATGCTGATCATGTTCTTTATTCTCATGTTATTATGAAAATATTGGTACATTCGAGTGCTTGGGTAAGATGACGTAAAATTAGAACAAGCTTCAGTCTGTCGTCATGACTTCATTGCTTGCTTTCATAACTTTTGCTTATATTCTCGTGAATTGACTCGTTTGCTATAACAGCCAATCAGAGTTCTCTCTCTCACCGACGGTTCAACATGTCGAATCGGACGAAAAAAGCCGACGAAGACCAACTTCAGCTGATGGTGTGAAACGCACTGAGAAAACTTAGTCGGCCGACCGTCGGTTTGGTGTGTTCCTGCCTTTAGAGGTCTGCTACCCGACCCGAGCCCGACGGGTTAAGGTTTCACGAATAGATTCGGGTTCGGGTCTGTAAGTAAGAAAAACTATATAGGCTGTTATAAGGTTCGCAAGCCGTCTTCTGTGTTGTACTCGAAAGAGCGCAAGAGAGGGATTACATAGATTAATGATTGATATATTTGGCTAACTGTTCTCGCGCTCTTTCAGACACAACACAGCAGACAGAACTCAGATCTTTAATGAGTGTGATAAGACAAACAATTACTGAGAGAAAAAGTATGACAGTGCCAAATGAAAAAATGCAGGGAAAGCTGCACAATGTGTTGTGTATTTTGTTAACGCTGTTATTTAACTACATTTCCCATGATGCACGTTGTTACCTGTATTTCCGGAAATGTTCCGGTGTTACCTATCTGACACATGTGAGTAAAAGCGAAGCGACCACGTTAAGTGTGTGTCTGTGTCATCCTTGTCTGCATGCGCCGTTATAATCTCCTAAAAATACACAATACAATGAATTCTAGTGAATAGCTTAACAGGTGAGGAAGAGGAGAGCACAAAATTATACACAAGCCTCTAAAACTACTACACAATAATGTGTGTGAGAAGTGAACGACTGTAAACTGATCTACAGATCAGCTGCTCTGCTCTCTGTACTCTTGACAAAGCTCTGATTTCTGAGACAGTCAACTAAAATACTACATCATTTGATGTGTAGATGTAAATGTGTTAAACCTTGTATGATATGATAAATGAATAAGTGTGAACTCTATGAATGAAATGAGCCAAGCGCGTTCATAAATCAAGTAGAATAGCCGCGTTTCCCACAGGTGTATTATTATTATTATTATTATTATTATTATTATATTATTATTATTATATTATTATTATTATTATTATATTATTATTATTATTATACAGTTTATGTATCATCTGCCAGAGCCACGATCGTTTGTTGTCGTTTCTTCTGTAAACTACACTGTTTTCACACTGTTCAGATGCGAATAGAATATGAACCCAATTAGATCAATTGCAGGATTTTCCCATAAAGATCATAAACACACAAAAGGACTGTTACACTGTAATTTCACATTTTCCTGATTAAATAAACATTGCAAAAGACCAAATATAATTATATTTTGTATTTTTACACTATGTAATATTCTGTTTATTAAAAGCAATAAATCATCAAGTTAGTGTTTTTAGCTATCTTTATATTTATTTCAAAATAGTAACAAAAGTAACAATACAATTTCTTTTATTTTTAACTGTTGCTGTTGGACAGTGTTACTTTATAAAGTGTAAAAGTCACTAGTTTTTATAATGTCACAAGTTTCTGTAAATGAACTAAAACTGAAAGTGAAATATGACTTTGTGCTCTTATCAAACTACAAAAGATTGTGAATCAATTAAACATGTAAATATCCTGTTTGAACTGTGTGTTTTCAGTGAAATGTGCTCTTTGTTGACGTGATGATCTTGAGATCTGGTGTTTCTCTGCTCAGATCAGTGAATGAATGCAGTGAACTCCATCTCTGTGAATTTATTCTGCATTTAGGAACATTGAGGCACAAGTTATGCGTTATTTTCACATTTGCATAATTCCCAACATTTTTTTGGGGCAGATTATTACAGTATTTCACTAGATTTGTAATGAGACACTTTTATAAATCTCTTTTCAGTTTTCTCACTAAATAAAAGGTCAAGAGTTTATCTAATGCAATGAAGAAGTGAAGAAATTAAAAAACAAACAAAAAAACAAACATATACTTAAGAAATGAATGTTTTCATTTATTTTACAGTGCATTCGATTTAGAATATATAAGCTATAACTGTCATATGAATAATAATAATAAATAAATAAATACATAGTAATAATGATACAACCCCATGTCCAGAAAAGTTGTCATATTTTGTAAAAGTTGATAAAATGTCTGCTGTTCAATTCTCTTTCATCTTTATTAAGTACAAAGAAAGGATTTTTAATGTTTTCACTGACTAATGTAATTGTATTTTGTAAATATAAACACATTTTGATTTTAATGGCTGCAACACACTCCAATAAATCTGAACAGAAGATATTATGAAGGTAGTCATGATGTTTTTGCTGTTTTTCTGTGTATGTGTCACAGAGTTCAGCTCTGAATGATGATCTCTCTTCCGCTGAAAGTCTTTTTTGTTTGTTGTTTTGTTTGTTTATGAAGAGGATGTAAGTTTACAGAATAAAGAGTTATCATCTTTTCTTCTGTCTTATTTTCTTGCTCTTTCTCTCTCATAATGTAGGTTAAGAGACTGTAATATATCAGCTGAAGGTTGTTCTGCAGTGACTTCAGCTCTGAAATCAAACCCGTCACACCTGAGAGAGCTGGACCTGAGCGGGAATACACCAGGAGACTCTGGATTTAAAGACCTCAGTGATCTACTGATGAACCCACAATGCAAACTGGAAAATCTACAGTCAGTATCATTATTCTTTACAGTTACAGTGTGATTAAAGTTTAATGTTTAGTTAAAGACAACAGAGCTCAGGTCACATTGTTTATACTGCAGTATTTCACCTGAACTTCAACTGCATTTCCCTATTGAACACTTAATTTTAGGTGCTTAAACAAGTAATTGCATTAAATTCAATTTGATTCAATTCAAATTTTCAATGAACTAATAGTGTACATGTTGTTCTGCAGAAATGTGATCTTCACGTCTGCTGTTACAGTTTCATACAGAACCAGTGTGACGGTGTTAAAAATAATAAAAACTATAATCTCTATGACAGACTAAATGCTTTATTTAACATTTTTGATCATTTTCACAAAAGTTTTTTGGCCTCAGAATATTTTGTTGGATAAATATCTGAACATGCAATATATCAAAATAAAGACCCTCTATTTTTAAAGAAACAACAAAATCATTTGATTTGAGCTTCATGTGTTCTTGTTTTATATGCATATTAATATTTGATGATCATGTTATTTTTTTATGAATGTGATGAAAACGTCAGTCGCTTGTTTCTGCTGCTTTTATACTAGAGATTCTGTGCTCTTCCTTTCTGTAAAACAGTGAAAACATGGATTGCTGGAAAAATCTGGGAAAAAATAGTGGGAAAAGAGAATAAGATGACATCAAAGATCTGAGTCATTGTTCTTTGTGTGTTTTCAGATTGTGTAAATGCAGTATTGACGAGAAGCAGTGTGTCTCCCTGACTTCAGCTCTGAAATCAAACCCGTCACACCTGAGAGAGCTGGACCTCAGTGAGAATGAACTAAGACACACAAGAGTGAAGCATTTTTATGATCTACTGAAGGATTCACGCTGTAAACTGGAGAGATTGAGGTCAGTATATTCACTTACAGAACAGAAAATAGTGTTTTGGTATTTAAATGGAGCAGAATGAAAAGTTTTTCTCATTTCTCCAGGTTAAGATCCTGTGATATATCAGCTGAAGATTGTTCTGCTGTGACTTCAGCTCTGAAATCAAACCCGTCACACCTGAGAGAGCTGGACCTGAGCGGGAATAAACTAGGAAACTCTGGAGTTGATAATCTTGGTTTTCTGCTGGGAAGTTCACGGAGCAAGCTGGAGAAACTACAGTTAGTATCATTCTACTGTACTGCAGTTACAGTGTGATTTATAGTTCATTATTGAGTTATTTTAAGACAACAGGACGAGTCACATTGTTTATAGCACTGTGTCTTCTGGCATTTCCTGGTCTAAACAAAAGAAGTACAGTGAGCTGATGGACTGATGGTTCAGTGTGTCTGTCAGAAGAAAGTTTCAAATGCTGAAATCTGACAAACTGCAAAATGAGACCAAAGTGAGAACAGACTAAAAACTGACTAGATTATTCTGACGGAGTGACATGGTTTTTACAGCAATTATGGTACTTTTTTTTTTTTTTTGTACAAAATCTACTTTTATAAAAGCGGTCATGAAATATCTTTGATGAAGATGGTTTTTGGAGATCTTATGTTTCTGGATGTTTGCCTATGAAGTTAGACGAGTGTAAATGTGTGGAGATAGAGAGATAGAGAGAGAGAGAGAGAGAGAGAGAGAGAGAGAGAGAGAGTGATAGAGAGAGTGATAGAGAGAGTGATAGAGAGAGAGAGAGAGAGAGAGAGAGAGATAGAGAGAGAGAGAGAGAGTGATAGAGAGAGTGATAGAGAGAGAGAGAGAGAGAGAGAGAGATAGAGAAAGAGAGAGAGAGATAGAGAGTGATAGAGAGAGTGATAGAGAGAGAGAGAGAGAGTGATAGAGAGACAGAGAGAGAGTGATAGAGAGAGAGAGTGATAGAGAGAGAGAGAGAGAGTGATAGAGAGACAGAGAGAGAGTGATAGAGAGAGAGAGTGATAGAGAGAGAGAGAGAGAGAGAGTGATAGAGAGAGAGAGTGATAGAGAGAGAGAGAGAGAGAGAGTGATAGAGAGACAGAGAGAGAGTGATAGAGAGAGAGAGTGATAGAGAGAGAGAGAGAGAGAGAGTGATAGAGAGACAGAGAGAGAGTGATAGAGAGAGAGAGTGATAGAGAGAGAGAGAGAGAGTGATAGAGAGAGAGAGAGAGAGAGAGTGAGAGAGAGAGAGATATATAAAAAAAGTAGTCAATTTTTTTTTAAACTCTTTTTTTAAACTATATATATATATATATACATATATGAGTTAATATGTCTGTTTGGTGTTTTTAATATGCGTTAAGACAAAACATATGCAAATTCATCAGTCAACAGCTTTGCTGATTACTTTCTCTGTAAAACTGCAGTGAACCAAAGACCGCTTCAAAAACAGTCTGAAACACAGTTTGTTTCTGATGTCACAAACATGTGACCAATCCCATCATGGGGGTGTGGTTTTCCCACTGTCAGAGCTGCTGTGATTGAATGGAGGCTGGAACTAATTTGCATATTCACAGAACTGTGAATACTAAATCAGAGCTTCCCAAACTTAAGAGGGGTCAGGCCCCCCAAAAACATTGCAAAAGCTCCACGACCCCGCCGTTAAAAAATATATACAACATTTACCTACAAATACATTAATTAACAATTTTGTAAGAATTTCATGTGAATTATGAGAACTATGATGTAAACATTCTTTACAAATGTATTTAAATCCATAATACTAACCCTACATACTTTCAAAAAATCAAATTTTAGAACAATTGGAATATTTTAATTATTTTAATATATTGATTTGGACCAGCTACGGCCCCCCTGCAATACCGCTACGGCCCACCGGGGGTAGTTTAGAGCTGTTTTTCAGAGATAACACTTGACACACGTTGTACTCTTTCACAATACACAGTCGCTCTGACTGGCACTTTTTATTTAAACAAAGGCAGGCAGGTGCATTCATTCAGCCACTGATTAGGTCACATGACATATACAGATCAGTGATTACCTGGCCCACAAACATAACATAAAACAAAAATACAAATACAGACCCTAACCCTAATGCATAGATATTAACACACTGTACTAAATGATGCAAGGGTGTAGAGTTACATTTAACCGATTTTAAGGCATAAATAAATTATTTTCATAGGACAAAAAATGTTTCAGTATGTCATTTTGATTATCAAAGTATTGGTGACAGGGGACTTTATATTCTGGCTTGATTTTTTTTTACTACAAACACACTTAAAGATTGTAAATAAATATACATTAAATGTCGACATTTAATGTCAGAAGTCAGAAAGAGTTTTATTGACAAGTATGTTTGAACACACAAGGAGTTTGCTTTGGTGACAGAGGTACAACACATAGAAAAATACAAAATAAATAATAAAGATATGAACATATGTACATTACAAATCAGACAAATAGACCATCTGTATGTACAGGTGTGGAATAAACAACAGAAGACTGGACTTTACAGGAAGTGTAATAATAATGTTGCTTATTAGTTACAAACTAATTACAAATGCTGTAATTATTCAATCTTCTCTTTGTTTATGGACTTGATGTTGAAAGACAAATGACATCAAACTAAAATTCCCCACAAAATCTGACCTGTTGTCTCAAATTATAAATCAGTATAATATTAATATCGTGAATTGGGTATGTTTTCTTTTTGTTTTTTAACAAAAAATCTACTGCAGCTTTAAGTAAAATTTGTATTAGTGAATAAATTAGTTGATTCAGTTTTTCAGTCAGTTTTATATTAAACTTATGTCTTAATGTACATTTATAACTCATAGACATTTTGAAGATTAATTTATTATTTCCTGAGTTATAACTAGTTTCTTTCTTCATGGAAATTGTAATAAAGTTTCCATGTTTTTGTTGTTGTTTTATACTGTATGGCACTTACTCATGGTGAATTTACACACATCTGATCATTTGTTGTTTCTCTGTTCTCAGTCTGTGTGGATGCAGCATTACAAAGAAACAGTGTCTCATCCTGACTGACGGACTGTGTTCAAATCCTTCACACCTGAGAGATCTGGACTTCAGTGGGAATAAAATAGAAAACAGAGGAGTGGAGATCTTGTGTGAATTACTGAAGGATTCACGCTGTAAACTGGAGAGATTGAGGTCAGTGACGTTCACATTCAAGAATCAAAATACTTAAAATCACTTCAACACAAAACAATTGAACCAAATCACCTTCACTCAATTTCTCATGAAGAGCCTGAGTTTACATTATTTGTATGGAAAATAATTTTCCCTATGATGTGTTTTGTGATCTGATGAAAGCAGGTCTTAAATTGACACCAAGCTCAGGTCAGTTTTGACCATGATTTCATAATCAGTTATCTTTATACATACTCTCTGTCAGTCAAGTCACCTTTATTTATATAGCACTTTTTTCAATGCAAATTGTGGCAAAGCAGATTTACATTAATAATTGGCAAATAATTTTGTCTGCACAGCAACTCTCAAAGAAAATGGTGTCATTGTCCAGTTTATTCTATATATTATTGATTCATTCCGTTGCAAAGATCAATAGTTATTAGTCTAGTTAATTTATGTATATCAGCACTGGAGAAAACAGTGACGTAATCGTCCGGCTCAGCTCACATACAACGACACCAATCCAGGCATATCAAAAACACTGCTGAATATCAAGCAAGTGTCCCCAACTTATGAAAGCCAAAGGCAACAGCGGCAAGAACCAAAACTCCAGCAAAATGGAGAAAAAAAACCTTGGGAGAAACCAGGCTTGTGTCAGTCAGTAACTTCACAATCTTGAAAAATAGAAAAGTATGATCAGATGATTTGAGCCACAGAGTGAACAGCAGTGGAATAAATGAACAATAATGATAATGTAATGATCTGATATTAGTAATTAAATATTAGTAGACCTGATGTGAAGCATGTGTGAAACATTTTCCAAACAGTTTCTTTATTCTGCAGCACTTTATCAGAATGACAGAATGAAACGATGACCTTGAATATTTAGTGAAGCTTTGATGATCAAATCAGATTTGATATTGATGTAAAATTCCTGTATGTGAGTTTCTCTGACACTGGAAGTCTCTCATCACATGGATTCCTGTTGAGATACTGATTTACTGCATAATTCTGCTGAGGGAAAGACAAACATGACAACATCCTCTGGGTTGAAAGTAAAAATCATTTTCTTCTTCTGTTTGTCTCTTTCTAGTCTAAATGAGTGTGGCATCACAGATGTTTCTTCTTTAACTCAGTCTTTGACAAACACAAAAGCGCTGCAGTTTTTAAAACAGCTTGATCTGAGTAAAAATACCATCGGATCCTCCAGGCAGAAGCTCAATGACGTGATTCAAAACTCAAACTGTAAACTGAGGTGAGTGAATAAGGGCTAGCATGATATCTTAGCATAACATAAAAACACAATAATTCATCACTTAAATATGTTTTTGTTCAATATAACATCAGTCGAATGTTTAAAATAACTCTCTTCTGTGATCTGATGTGGCGTCTTATTACAGAATGATGTGAAAAATACATTCATTTATAATATTCTATAAAGTAATAAAGTCTATACTGTCTATTCCTGTGTCCTCATAAACCAAATGACTTAAAACACTAAAACTGTGTTTGTTTGTAATCCAAAAAATGCAGTAAGTTTTGTAAAAACAATTATGCCAATAGAATGTTCCCATAAAACATGCAAATCCGTGTGCGTGCGTGTGTGCGTGTGTGTGCGTGTGTGTGCGTGTGTGTGTGTGCGTGTGTGTGTGTGTGTGTGTGTGTGTGTGTGTGTGCGTGTGTGCGTGTGTGTGCGTGTGTGTGCGTGTGTGTGCGTGTGTGTGTGTGTGTGTGTGTGTGTGCGTGTGTGTGCGTGTGCGTGTGTGTGCGTGTGTGTGCGTGTGTGTGCGTGTGTGCGTGTGTGTGCGTGTGTGTGTGCGTGTGTGTGCGTGTGTGTGCGTGTGTGTGTGCGTGTGTGTGCGTGTGTGCGTGTGCGTGTGTGCGTGTGTGCGTGTGTGCGTGTGTGTGTGTGCGTGTGTGTGCGTGTGTGTGTGCGTGTGTGTGCGTGTGTGTGCGTGTGTGTGCGTGTGTGTGCGTGTGTGTGTGTGCGTGTGTGTGCGTGTGTGTGCGTGTGTGTGCGTGTGTGTGTGCGTGTGCGTTGCTTGTTGCAGCATTAATAGAAACAAACACACACATTGTGAGTAATGTTGAATAGTTATTGTCAATTTTAGTGTTCATACAAGATATTTTTCTTTATTACAGGTGAATCAGAGGAGGAAGTAGAGCCTGATCTCAGATCAGATGTGGATGAGCAGGAATATCAGTCTTCAGTTTAACACCTTCATCATAATGATGTTGAGATTAAACTCATCCATGATGAAGAAATTATAACATTGCTAATTTTAATGTCAAATTTAACAATTAAATATATTAAATGATATAAACAAAGTCTAAAATTAAAATGACATCATTGTGATACAAATGCAAAGATTTAAATCAGTCATATCTGTCATATGTATATATTTCTTTATATCATTATTTGATCTGTTTTACAATTATATTCCTCTTACATGTTATATACAGGATATTAATTTTTATTGATATTTTTTTTTTGTATTTTTTTATGTAAAACTCTTGTCTCAAATATGTTTCTGTACATAAAACAACAAAGCTTTGACTGAATCCTGATCTCTCACTCCAGACCAGACTAAGATTTAATATTGACATCATTCATGTACCCATAATTCACTGCATTTTAACGTGTAGCTTTCACATTCGCCAGTCTAGATATTCTGTCCAATGCTTTTTGTTCAGCAATTATAATTTTCTCATTTGTATTGTATTTTATTGTGTTAACATGTTGTGTAAATATACAAGTAAAAACTTGATTATTTTATTCACTTTGAAAAGTTCATTAGTTCAGTGTAACTGCTGTTAAGATGCAGATTCTGCAGTTTCTCAATCTCACCACTAGAGGTCAACACAAGCAAACGATTTTATCACGTGACCAGTCCAAACCTTCAACAAATCCAGTGCTGTTCAGCTCTGTGTGTGATTGCTTTTCCTGCTGATCCTTTATTCCACTCTGTTCTCCACTATATTTCCTGATCATCACTGCTGAGACTCTCCAGCTGCAGTGAGTATGAATGAATTATGATTATTATACAGGAATCACTTATTATGCAGGTGAATTAGATACCTTACATTTAATCAACATCTGATGTGTTCATGAGACCAGGAGGTCAGAGGTCAGTATATAATAATTAAATATAGTCCAGTGGCTAATGTAAATATTTCCTCATATTAACAAATTGCTCATAAGTTGTTTCATTCACTCTTCCATTAATTTTAATTTTAAATCAAATGTTGTGAATTCTCTAAGATCACATTCAGGAACCTTGAACTTAAAATAAGATTAAAAATGAGACTATTAGAGACTTTTAAAAGTGCAGAAATCAGCAATTTATTTTCCACCACTAAATAAAAAAAAATTAAAACTTTTATTAACTTTTTATCTAGAAATTCAGAGAAAAAACAAATAATAACAGGCCCGAATTATAATAAACTTGCAATTCTGACCTTTGTCTCGCAATTGCTAGTTTATATCACAATTCTGACTTTATAACTCTCAGTTGAGTTTATATTTTGCATTTCTGAGAGGCAGAATTGTGAGATATATATATATATATATATATATATATATAAAAAAAATGTATTACCTTTTTTCATTTTTTTATTCCATGGTGGGAATAAGCTTCCATAAAAGGGGCATTTAGTGATGAGAGAGAGAGATTTTGTGTGGTAACCAGAATAATGTCAAGTCATCTTTATTTATATAGCACTTTTTTCAATGCAAATTGTGGCAAAGCAGCTTTACATTAATAATTAGCCAATAATTTTGTCTGCACAGCAGCTCCCAAAGAAAATGGTGTCATTGTCCATCTTATTCTATATATTATTGATTCATTCCGTTGCAAAGATCAATAGTTATTAGTCTAGTTCATTTATGTATATCTGCACTGGAGAAAACAGTGACGTAATCGTCCGGCTCAAAAGTCCAACAAAATGGAGAAAAAAACCTTGGGAGAAACCAGGCTTAGTCGGGGGTCAGTTCTCCTCTGGCCAACAGTGAACACTTGTCCGATACTCAGGCAGAGTTACAGGTCATAAAACCGATTTGGAACCGCAACAGTCAAAATATTTAATCCAGTTCCATCTAGTTTGTCTATGGGACAGGCAGGCAAAAAGAACTTATGTAAAGAAGGATTGGAGATTGAAGCTTTTACTAGCTGATCCAACAAAGAGCGATCATTCAACAGCTGAACCCATTTAGCAGGAAGTACAAACTCAACTTGAGACTCAGAGGTGAAGACTAACTCTCCTCATGCATAGATTTCAGATAGCAAGCTATAAAAATTACAATTGACAAACGAAAATTAACGACTCAATTTATGGTTTTCAGTTTTATGTTCATTTTTGTCACCGTAGATCATGAATTTTGAAGGGAAATGTTGAAATGCTTTTCTCGCTTTCAAATTTGCAGAACTACCTTTAGCTTTTAATATTACAGGAAACAGAAATGTTTATTTTCGCAGAAACACTCTGAGCCGTGACACACATGCTATTTTTACAGTTATCTTTGAGCGAAGTGTCAAGATCTTATCTGCTCTTTCTCTCTGGTCATTGTGGACATGTTACTACAAGTCAAGCTCATTTTTTCAGCACTCTTATTTCTTTTGTTGGCCAGAGCATGAGCAAAAGCCAAATAATCTACACTTTAACACCACTGTAGATAACGCAGTCAAAATTATTCAACCCTTCTGCAAATCAGGTTTATTGGCAAAATTTACAGACTTTCAGCTGTTTGAAATGAACAAATCAAACAAAAGTTGAAATAGCTCCACACAAGGAATGTGGAATATGGATGTGGAAAGGAAGCGGTTTCCTCAAATTCAACTTAAAATACAACATTTAATGACTTCTGCAGTCTCAAAATCACCAGCTTAAACCAGCTAAGAGTTTAACCAGCCTAGGCTGCTTTTAGCTGTTATTTCCAGCAGGGAGGTAAATGCCGTCATCTCTGTTAAACAGCAATATTGGCTTTGAGTTCTTGAGCCCCTGCCCTTTTTCAAAATGAATCAAAAGTGCCCTCTCAGACAAATAGCGATGATAATATTGTGGTTAATTAAAAAAAATGCATTTATATTTATTATAATTAACATGACAATGTGTACAATAGTAACAAATCGCTCAAGTCTAAAACATTCCTGTTTATTTTTATTGCATTTTGTGTTACGGACGACACTCAGACAAGAGATATATAAAACAGCATTGATGTTTATTAACAGCTTGAGTGCAAACACAGGTAAGTAGATTGAGATACGATATATCATCGATGATGAGATGGATGAATAACAAAGTGTTTTGTCTCACAGATGCAGAGGACGGATGGAACACGTCCGTAATGGAGAGAAGGACACACTTCAAACAATGGGTAAGTATAGTCACCATGAACGTGAGATAATCACCAGGATGAACAAACGTCAGACTTGGATTTGGAGGGAAGATGGAGATCAGACTGCGCTGGAGATTCAGGTAGGTAATGCAGGAGCATCGAGTGAAGTCCTCTACCGAAGAGCGAGACCGGACACTGAAGTGAGGTGAGGTGTGTCGTATCTTACAATTGTAAAGGCGGACTGATCTTACCTGTTCTGTGTGATGACGTTTTATGTCACTGACAACCTCTGTTGTCCCATTTAGACACTTGTTAGCAACCGTCATTTTAAAGACACGTAAAGGCTTAAAAAAAAATCACGACTGATGATTTAATGTCGTAGAATAAAACATGAAATCAAAAATCCATTCAAAAAACCATTGACTTGAGACAATGAAACTGGAAGAGCAAAGTTTTGAGCATTGTTTTTCTGCAGTAGAAGTCAAGTTCGATTTATGCCAAGGAAGCGTATGCAGGTCTCCCAGCCTGACCAGCTAAAAAAGGTCAAAACTTAAACTCTCATCTGGATTTAGTGGACATGAGTAAAAAATATTTCACTTTATATAGTTACTTTAACTATTTGAAATTGTGTCTCTTGTTTATGCAGTGGTGATGTAGAAATTTGCGGCCTTGCAGAATGAAGTTCCAAAGACGCTTTCAAATTTAATATTTTTATTACCATTATTGCCATTTTTACAGTGAAGGAAAGGACCTGGCCTTATAGGATTATAACTACAAATTAAAGGCCTATTGTCTGTGTTGGATTTGTTAATTCCTTTTAATCTGGTAGCCAGTAGCACATAAGCTTGCCCCTCCTTTTGGCACTGGCATTACTCTGATCACTTGTTGTCACCTTGTGGACTGTGCTCTGTCACTTTGAGTGACCTACATTTCTGCTGTTGGTGTTTCCTGATCTCCTACCCATTGCTTCCTGTATCTCCTCTGTCCTGTCAAAAAAAGGCAAAAAATTACCCTTCCCCTTTCACCATCAAAAAAACAAAACAACAAACTCTCCACCTTCAGTTATCTCTAGTAAAGCTACAACTGTAAGATTGTAACAGCGCTACTACATTTTGCCTTCGTGACTATAGTTTATAACTGTTTTATTTCATATTTCAAAGTATTCTGTGAGCTTTTCAGATGGAAATGGTCAATGCATTATTTGTGCTCAGTTTGTGGCATATGATTGGTAAGTTAATTGTTTTTTTTGCTATTATTAAAAAAAAATTAGTTCAGTCTCACTATTTAAATCAGCATTTGCCGTTAATTCCAGACAAAGATGGAGTATATATATACTATAGACAAATGTTCATTTTAAAGATCATGAGATCAGGGGCAAAAATTTAGTCTTAAGTGTGTCAAAATTCTAAGAATGATGTAATTTTACTCCTATTCCTAGACTTAAGAATTGATTCATAATGAAGGAGAAGTGATTCAAACTGTTAAGACTAAGTCTCAGCTCATAAATAGTTTCAGAATGCTGGAGAGGTAGGAGAAGAGGAGACCGCACACTTTCCAACGAAGATATAGTGTAATGGAGTTACATGATGACAGGGAGTTGATAAAATGATAAGCTTGATCGTCAAGGTATTTTTTTTGTAACTGACCTAGTAAGAAATTTAATGACTTCTACCGCTCTACAAATAAATGCTCTATCTGCAGAAATGAAGTAATTATATTTTTGGTGACTGTAAAAATGCAGCAGTGCACCAGTGATGATTTGTGCCTCGCAGTCCACAGGAAGCAGGGTCTATATGTGGCACTGACCACACCAAATGTATAATAGTGGCCAAAAGTGATGTGCAGTTTTTTTTAATGATAAAAAAAATCATAATAAAAATGCAAAAACTCCAAAAATAAATCTTTGAAAATAAATAATTAAAAAAAGAATATAATGTCGTTTTCACAAGTTCTCACTTAGAAATGTTCACTCTAACTCTTAGCTTAAGACTTCTCTCTATTCCTAAGGAAAAGTTTATTTCAGCAGCTTTGTGAATAGGTTTTAAGAGAAAACGCTTAAGAACTTTTACTGCTATTTAGGAGAACTCTTTGTTTCTGTCAGTAACATTTTACAGTTCTGTTTCAGTGCTGTAATTTCAGGGAGGTACAAATAAACATCTACATCTTTAATATCAATTGAAAGCTTTTTTTATCATTTGCATTCATGCTGCTGTTCTTTACAGCAAGTCTTTGTAGATTCCAATAAAATCAAATACAATACAATCAATTAATTCATTCAAATATGATTCACCTCCAGTCAAAATAATACAAAGCTTTACAGTACATGTAAATCATGCCTGGTTTGAAAGCTCAAGAACCTAAATATGTTACTTAAACAACATTAAACTAAACTCATCTGTGTCTGTTGGTGCTTTTTTGTCCTCCAGGTTTGTTTATGTTTGCTGCTGCGACAAAGGAAGTGAAAATAGTTTCAGCGATGAATGGAGATTCTGTAGTTCTACACAGTGATGTTACTGGAACACAGACGTATGACAAGATAGAGTGGAGATTTGAAGACCACCGTATAGCTAGAATCAAGAAAGCGATCGGGAACGATCCTCAATATGAGGACGAGAGATTCAGAGACAGACTGAATCTAAATGACCAGACTGGATCCCTGACCATCAAAAACACCAGAACCACAGACTCTGGACTTTATCAACTAACTATCACGACTGGGAATAAAGAGTCAATCAAGACATTCAATGTTACTGTTGAAGGTGAGAAGAAAATTAAAGTGTTGTATATTCATAAATATGACTGTCAGTTTAAAGGATGATTTAGTATTATTTACAATATGAAGAGAATAATACTGTACAAAAGTCTGAGGCACATTAGTAGTTTTACCAACAACAATGGTTTTAAGCCATTAAGGTTTTATATATTTTGCTGTAGTATGTCAGTAGGAAATATCAGTTTACATTTCCAAATTTTCCTTTTGCCATTAATTGTAATAAGTGGAATTTTTTGGTCTGATCTCACCATCGTTGAGTCTGTGATTACATGAAGAAACAGAAACAACTGAGAGACTAAATCCAGAAGAACTGGAACTCGTCTTGAGGAAACCTGCCTGCAAAGCCACCTGAAAAACTAAGACAAAATCTGTTTTAAACAAACAGGGTGGTCACAGCAAAAATTCTCAGTTAATTGATAAATAAAATCTATTATGACACTATTTTTTGAAAGCATCCTCACTTTACTTTTCACAGTACTGTAGCTTTGCAGGTCGGTTTCATCAAGCGTCTCGGAGACATTGCCACAGTTTTTTTCTGGATTTGTCTCAGTTGTTTCCATTTCCTCATGTAACCCAAAAACGGACTCAGTGGAGGTGAGATCAGTCTCTGTATGGAGCACCAGCTGTTGTCAGACTCCTTATTACAGTTTGGAGTATTACAGTTAATAGCATAAGCAATGTTTGAAAATGTAAACTGAGACTTTTATAAAGTAGTCATGGGTTTGTCTAATCAATATATTTCCTCTGCTCACCAGTGGCACCCACAACCACCTCACAAGCCCCAGTCCCAGAAGCATCTTCACGGCCTCCAGACTCAGTCTCTGGATCTCCATCAGTGTTGATCTCTGCTGCTGCTGCTGGATCTCTCCTCACTGTAGCTGCAGTTGGGATCTTCTGTATCTGCAGGAGACGCAGAGAAACAGATCAACAGGGCAAGTGTTTATCAACCTACTGATATCAGTACAAAACTGTCAGTGATGATTGAGAGTTTTGCTGTTTTAACATGTCTGTCATTATTATTAAAACAGTCCAGAACCATGATGAAGAAATAACGTTTGGCGTTCCAACGTTCTACACACAAAAAGCACAAAAGGCGGTAAGATAATTCATACACTCTAAAAAACACAGGGTTCACACACTGCCTTTCAAGGATCCTTCCGATTGAGATGGCCTTCAGCGACATTTGATGACGTAACAGCCGAGAAATGCAGCCTCCCGTTTGAGAAGCAGCCATTGACTCGTAATCAGTAGCATCTATTGATGAATTTCCAGAATATTTCTGTTGTTTATTTCTTTTGTGCTTCTGTCGGTTTTGCATCTGAAACATCAGATTTCTCTGACCTTTTGTGTTTCTGTTTCTTACAGAAATCTGAAATGACGGAGGTGGTTTACATGTATTTCACCGCGGATCAATAATCAATCAAATCCTGTTTCTTTTCAAATTGTATCCACAAGTTTCCTACGCCCCATGAGAGACGGTGAAATACTGTAAATGGGTACGTCCTGACCTGATCTGTTCACCTGAAATATCTCTACAGTTCATCCAAACAATCACCATCTGGTACACGAGCATTATGAAATGACATCAAATTTAGCCTTCGCATCAGGTGTGCTGTACGCGACTCAGACGTTTTTTGTCTTTAAAAGTGCACATGAACGCAATTTCGAGATCCAATCTGATTCTTAAAGGGTTCCAGGATCTTTCCGGAAGATCTTGGTGTTAAACAGGGATGGGGTCAGATTAAACATGCCCTACAATGATTTCATAAACTCATTTCTGTTGCGCTCTTGAAGTGAATCTCAGGGGAAACTGGAGACTTTTATTAAAGATTTAGTTTTACAACAGAGTGAAGAGCTTGTGTTTTTCTCTGTTTACTCTCCACTTTTATAAAGCCCTTAAATGATGAAATTCATATATCAGTTAAATGTGATTGACAGAGTTCATGTGAGACACTAACAGCTCAGAGTCAAAACCTTTTGTGGTCTCGATTATTTACATCTGGCCTGTATGTATAAAGCCGCTCAGAGTAAAATTTTCGTCTTAAGTGTGTCAAAATTCTAAGAATGACGTAATTTTACTCTTAGACTTAAGAATAAATGAGATTCATAAAGGTTCCAAAGTGTCGAGACCAGGTCTCAGCTCCTCATTATTTCAGAGAGCTGGAGAGTCTCCTAACATTAGGAGTAACAAGACGGCAGTTCAGAGGAGGAGACGCACACTTTCACATACAGATATAAATGTATTAAAGTTATATGATGACATGGACTAGCTGACCTAGCAAGAAATGTAATAACTTAAAATAAAATAAATGTAATAAATATTATGAAACTATTCAATTTAATACATTTTAATAAATTTAATAATGTTTTTGGTAACTGGAAAACTGCAGTAGTGTGCTGGTGATGACTGTATATTTTATATTTTTATGTTTATATTTTAATTATTTTGAAATACAAGGGAAGAACAAAACACTAAATTAAGTGGAGGTATTTATGTGACATTGTTGGCAAAAAAGGCAAACTACAGGTTTTAGAAAAACAAACAAAAAAGCTCACAAAAAACAAAACACATTACTAAAATTAGTTTTTAGTATTTCCTCTCATTTTTGCATATGTTCACAATTTCTTTGTATGACAGACTGGCCAAAACAAAAAATGCCCAATTTCATGTTTCATTTCATTACCACAAATGAAGTTACTGACTCCAAGCACAGTTTCTCAATATACTTACATCTTTAACACATCTTTAAAAATATCTGAATTTTGAGTTGACATCATTGTAGTCTTTAGTTCAGAACACTGAAGTCAGCGCTTAAGAATCAGTCTTAGACTTTACTAAAAGTTGCTTTTAGCTTCTTTATAAAAGTCTCCTACTCTTAGACAAGTTCTACTTGTAACTAAGAATTTTCTGACACTTAAGTCAGAGTTTAAGACTATTCTGAGAAGTTTACTGTGTGGTTTGATCTGATGGGTGAACAAACTGAAAGTAGGTGAACTCATTACTTCTCAAAGCCACAAGGTGGCGCTCTATGAGTGTCATTTGTTTTAGGAGAAACCTGGGCTGGATTTCCTGAAACCTTCTTAACTCTGTCGTTCTTAAATTACACCTTAAGCTGTAGTTTAACTTTAATACGTGTTTCCCGAAACGTTTTTACTGTAAGTCATTAGTCCGCAACTCTACTCTCTAATGCAGCTGAACTTCAGTGCAAACTCATTATCATATATTTAAGTAATTTAAATAAAACGTATATACTACACACACATGTAAGTAGAAATAAACATATGTTGATAAAAATGAAATAAACAAGTAATAATGACCCAAATCACAAAATCAAAACACGAAATCACAATGAACCTTCAGCAGAAGAACAATCCAGTTTTTGTCTGTCAATGTCTGAGACAAATTCAGCTCTATACTATTACAACTAGAAAGTGCTGCAGTTTTCACTGAAGGATATTTAAAAATAATACATTTTATCAATTAATTTATATTAAATCAGATTAATAATCTATTTGGTGTGATCACCCCATACCTTTAAAACAGATTTTCTCCTAATGCCATTGTCTACCAGTAGATTTGAGACTGAGGATTTAAAATAAATAAAAATGTCACGTGACATACAGAATGAGACGCAAATGCGAGTTTATAGAACCGAAACCGAAAGTGTTAAACTAAATAAATAGGTTTCCTCGTGTCGAGAGTTCATGTCGCCTAAAGCGTTTGTGCTAATTAAGATATTCAGTGGAGTTAAATTAATTGTGATTTAGTAGCTGATCAGCTGCTGTGAAGCGATTGTCGTGTTTTTGACGGTCTGACGGTTTTTCCTCATTTTGACTCTGAAGTTCTGAACCTGGATGTGTTCGAGCCTCACCGGTAACTCCACAACTGTAGATTAATGTGTTCAGGGTAGTTTAATGGAAAAGAAGGATGTGATATTCAGCAGTCACAACATTAATCATCAACAAAGTTTACAGGAACAGGTGAGAAATCTCTTCCATCAGAAACTGGACTTTGATTTGGACTCGTAACATGTGACGAGCGAACATTGTGAAGGACAGACAAGAAATTAATGTCTAAATTCTCTTCAGACTTCAAGTAAGATTTAACTCTCTCGATTACAGTTATTTTGGGAAATATAGTATTAATTTTATACTGTTTATATAACCGTAATTTAAAATTTAACTTTAAAAAAAGTTAAAGTAGGCTTGTTTTATTCCGGAAGTGTTATAGGTCTGTTAATAGAAGCTGCTTGAAATGAACTCGAACACATGTTCTGAAGACGATGAAAGTTAAAACATGAAGTTTATTCGAAACGAATAATAGTTTCAGAGGGTTTTCCGTTTTCATTTCAGGCGATTGTTTTGTGAAAATGCGAAATCGAAAGTATTTTTAATCAGAAAACAGATGAACTCTATAGTGAATGTTCGTTTGTGTCAAACATCAAAATCACAGACAGAAGAGAGAGAGCATCAGCTCTGGTAAGATCAGTTTAGTCCAGGGGTCTTCAACGTTTTTCAGGGCAAGGACTCCTTAGATGAGAGAGACATGGAGCAGGGACCCCTGACACTAAATGTGTCAAACAGCCTTTGATATTCATAGAAATCAATCATATTACGATAGTAATATTATGTTGAGACAATATAGATTAGAACTATGTTGTTGTACATTGTCTGTAGGCTATTTTCATTGTTAAAAAGATTTATGCATCATAACAAACATGTAGCAATTAAAATCACAAGCACATATTTTTCCGCCGACATGAGCAACACCGTCAGCTTTCGTTGCCGCTAGTTCTTTGACGTCGAGTTGGTGTGTCCGGGCCTTTAAGTTTAAACCGAACTTCACATTTTAATTTTACTGTCAGCAGAACAATTATGCATTTACCTGAACTTTAAGCTATAGATGTTACAAAGCGATCCATTCTGGCGAGCTAAATTGTATATAAATTATATACAATAGTATATAAAAGTTTTCAAAAAAGCGATGGAAGGGTTTTATTAAAGCTGTTAATGTAATACTATTTGTAAAATCAAATATATTTTATTTAAATTTAACTTTGTGATGTTTTTACACGTTTTAATTTTAATTTTTTTTTTTAATTATTTGCGATCAAACATTAATTGACGGACCCCCTGCAATACTGCCGCGGACCCCCGGTTGAAGACCCTTGGTTTAGCCTCATCACTTTTAATGAAGATGATTGTGTGTTCAGCGTCTGTCTTTACTTTCATTTGCGGCAGTTTATAGTCTATAACACGCTCTCACACGTTTATATTTCAGCAGTAAAATTTACAACCAGATGCATTTAGACGTGTTCAGTTCTGATTGGAATGCGTCTCAGACCTCCTGAAGTGGTTTGATGATCAGATTCAATGAATGTGTTTCTCAGGGCATTTACACCTTATCATTTATAACTGTTGCGTACAAAACATGCCCTGAAAGAGGAGTACGTCACTTCTTACACAAAAGATGGGATTTATAAAAACAAACCTGACGGGAAAAACTGCACACCTTCACACAAACTTAGATGGAAAAGTTTAGATGGATGTGCTGCTTTTGATCACTTTTCCTGTGACACGCTGTTTTAATGACGCAAGAAGTGATAGGAGCACAATAATTCCTCTCAAACTAAACTGCAGATCTCATGATATGACAAAATATTTTTAGTGAGAACGATCAGTGATGCACACTTACTTCAATATTATAGCAGACACTGCAGGATTCGGTCCATTGTCCAGTTTGAACATAATTTCATACTGTAGAGCTGCATCTGAAGACATATTTAAACAATTATGAAAAATACCACTGGATGTGAAGGATAAGATGTGCACGTTTCCTTTAAAATACTGTCGAGTCAGACAACTGTATTTACACTGCAGTAAATAAGGTCTATCAGTTTCCACTAAATAAACATCCTAAAACATATGTTCAGCTTATCAGGAAAACTGCATGAATTTGTTTTGATTTGAATTGTTATAAACAACTAAAATACTATTTGGAGTGGAAATGAATGAATCAACTCTATTCTAAAAATTTTATCTGAGAAGTATAGCTATAATTTTGTTTTAATGGATATTTTGATATATTTATTCTAAAACATAAAAATGATATTGGATTATTTTTATCAATGTCATTTTTATGGCACAAATGGCATTTATAGTCCGTGTCTAATATTTCCCAATGTGTTGTACTTTTGACGGTGTTATCAATGGTGTCACGTGGATGGGAATATGCATGGAAATGATATGCAGATGAGGTTATACATAGTAAAACTAGGCGGTGTAAGCTCCATATATGGTGATTTCGGGGAGGAGACAGGGTGGAGACGCACGTATGGACTATCTTCCGCAGACTGGGATTTATAAAGGGATTTTTGCTCAGGTTCTCGTGTCCACTTGGTTTTACAAATCTGAAAACTTTTGTGCGTACGTACATTTTTAGGATGAAATCTACTGAAATCGGATAGCTATCCGATCAGAGAAAACGCATGAAGTGACAGGTGTAAACGGGCTCTTAGAGTAGGCTACGTCACATTTACTGATGCATTTAGAGTAGGAACAATTTAAATTAACAAAAGAAATTATGAAATAATGTTCAAATTAAAAAGAACTTTGTGACGAGCAGGGCGGGCGAGAGGCGTGAGGGAACGGCGCGAGGCCGGTGACGAGAGAGATAATGAGAGTCAGCTGAGTGCTACACCGGTCTCGTGTCTCTCACGGAGGAGCTCCAGAAGCATAAAAGAGGAGCGACAACAGTGAAGGAGGAGAGAGGACCAGACCTGGATTTTATGTTGTGATTTTATTATGTTTGTGTGTTTTTGCCATTTTGCTTTAGTTTTATTGTTTGTTTATTTATTTGATTAAAGTTACGTTGAATGTTCGCCGGTTCCCGCCTCCTTCTTCCCGTACTTAAGAACTGTGTTACAAACTTATACGAGACGGTCATAAATATGGAGTAAATCCATAATATTTATCTACAACTACATATGAATTCTGTTTTTTCCTCAGTGTTTTAGCACAATATTGTATGGCAATACGCACACACACACACACACACACACACACACACACACATAGAGAGAGTCATGTGTTGTGAGGAGTGATCTGAATGATCTGATGTGATTACCACACCATTTGGTAAAAGTACATAGAAATATATTTTATAGCATGATGCATTTCTTTATATTGCTTGTTTTTTTATATTGTCATTTGTTCTTATTTTTCATCATCATTTCTCTCTCTGAACTATCATGATAATCATCTCAGTGACTCATTGTCATCTCCAGGTCATGATGATCGTCTGATTGTCTTCAGTGACACACAGATCCCAGAGCTGATCTGTTGTCAATAATGTCAGAGGAGCGAGGAAAGGACTCTCTCTCTAAGATGAGTCTCTCAGAGAAACAGAGGTAAGACTGCAGCTGTTTTCATGCATATGTAAAGTCCTGTAAAAACTCAGATTAAAGATAAAGTATATTTTGTGTACCCATGATTCCACTGTCGCAGATCTGACCAGGTATTCAGATCTCAGACTAAGAATTAGTGTGTTTAACTGGACCTAAACTGTACAAACAATTTGCAAAACGAAACCGCTTCTCCTGTAATGTTTTCTCTCTCTGTTCTTTGTGTCATTAGTGTAAGATCAGGCTCTCATGTGTCCAATTCTCTGAAGAGTGACCGTTCAAAAGGTGAGGGACCAAACTGCAGAGAGGAAACACCATCAGCTACTGAAAGGTATTTCATGTGTTTTTGTGTTTATTGCATTAGCTAATTTCTCTTATAAGATATGTGAATTAAAAAAAAATCACAGAACACAATGTCTGCTGTATGCTTTATTGGTCTGGAGTTTCTGTCCAGTAATAGGACTACACTGATGACCACTAGTAGACAAATTCACTATGAAATTAGATCTTGCGATCTATCCGTAGTCACAGAAGGACAAATGCATGACTACACAGTATTTGCAAGAGTAAATATTAAATCAGTAACCCTTTACAATCAGGTTCATTAGTTAACATTAGTTACACTGCATTAGTTAATATTAACTAGTAATGAACTGCACATACACAGCATTTATTAATCTTAGATGATGTTCATTTCAACATTTACTAATACATTATTAAAATCTTGTTAACATTAGTTAATGCACTGTAAACTAACATGAACAAACAATGAATAACTGTATTTTCATTACCTAACGTTAATGAAGATTAGTAAATGCAGTAACAAATGTACTGCTCATGGTTAGTTCATGTTAGTTGATATATTAACTAATGTTTAACTAATGAACCTTATTGTAAAGTGTTACCATTAAATCTTTTCAAATGAGCCCAAAGAACCTCCTGGAGCCCAGTGTTTTTTTTTTTTTCACTCTCTGTTCTTTCTGTCATTAGAGTAAGTTCAGGCTCACATGTGTCCAGCTCTGTGTCTATGAAGAGTGACCGGTCAAAAGGTGGAGGACCAGACTTCAGAGAGGAAACACCATCAGCTACTGAAAGGTATTTCATGTGTTTTTGTGTTTACTGTCTCACAGTCACAAATCACAATGTCTGCTGTATGCTTTATTGGTCTGGAGTTTCTGTCCAGTAATAGGACTGCACTGATGACCACTAGTAGACATAAATTCACTATGAAAATAAATCTTGCAATCTATTCGTAGTCACAGAAGCACAAATGCATGACTACACAGTATTTGCAAGAGTAAATATTAAATCTTTTCAAATGAGCCCAAAGAACACCTCACAGTGTTTTTTTCCTCACTGTTCTTTCTAATATTAGTGTAAGATCAGACTCCAGCTCTGTGTCTGTGAAGAGTGACCGGTCAAAAGGTGGGGGACCAGACTTCAGAGAGGAAACACCATCATCTAACGAAAGGTATTCCATGTTTTTCTTATTATTGGACATAAAGACAGTTAGAAAATAAATAAAAATTTATTTTAAAATATTTCAGCGAATATTTATCTTTAGGCTTTATATTTCAGATATTTATTATATCTAAATTACATTAAGACTCTTAGTACTTTACTTAAATTTATACTTAAATAGACGCTTCAACAGTGTGAACTTTAACAGCTAAAGCCTTTTTTAAAATTTTTTTCAATGCTTGGAATTTTTTGTAAATTTTTTTTTGACAATGCGGTATTTAATTTTATTGTCTAACAGGCTTCAATTAGATTCAGATTTCCAGACTCACGGGAAACTCAAGAATTTCAAGGACAATCTCCTGTCGATCTTCCAGGTAGTAAAACACATTTTCATAAATGTCTATAATTATAACAGCCAAATAGGTTGCTGAACAGTGTTCCTTAAAAAAATACATATAAAAAATACATATTAGAATTTTTTTATTTTTTTTTTAAATTGAATCTAATTAACATGTTTCTCTTTTAACTTGTTTCTTTCATATTTGTGTAAGTTTTTTTGTTCGATGTCTATTTTATTTTTGCTTTGTTTGAAGGATCTTGAAAGCAAAATAATCAAATTTCTAAAGACTGAGCTGGAAGATTTCAAGAAAATATTACAAAAAGAGAACGCACAAGACTTTGTGAAGGACTTTAATGAGAATAGATGCAGTATCAAAGAAGCAGCTCTTGATCTCACACTACATTACCTGAGAGAGATGAAACAAGATGAAGCTGCTCATACTCTAGAAGGTAAGAGACTCATGACCATCTGACAGATTGTCACATAATTGTTGACTATAAACTATAAAACTATAAATTGGGACTAAAACTATATTTTATTCCTTTCTTTAGATGAGCTATTCTTCATTCATCAGCTAAAATGTAACATGAAGAAAAAGTATCAGTGTGTGTTTGAAGGAATTGCAAAGCAAGGTGACTCCACACTTCTGAATAACATCTACACAGATCTCTATATCACTCAGGGTGGCAGTGAACAGGTCAATAATGAACATGAGGTAAGACAGATTGAAGTTGCTTCCAGGTGTCATCAATCAAAAGAGATACCGATTGAATGCAAAAATATGTTTGATGCACCTGAACAAGACAAGGAGATCAGAACTTTACTGACAAAAGGAGTTGCTGGAATCGGAAAAACCATCTCTGTGCAAAAGTTGGTTCTGGACTGGGCCGAAGGAAAAGAAAATCAAGATATCAGCTTCATATTTCCTCTTCCATTCAGAGAGATGAACTTAAAAGAGAAAGAAAACACAAGTTTGATGGATCTTATTACTCATTTTTTCCCAGAGGCAAAAGGACTGAACCTTACAAGAAGGAATAATTTCAAAGTCCTGTTCATCCTTGATGGATTGGACGAATGTTGTTTTCCTCTGAAGTTTCATGGTAATGAGACGTGTTGTGACGTATCGTCTCCAGCCTCTCTGGATGTTCTCCTAACAAACCTCATCAGGGGAAATCTGCTTCCTTCTGCTCTCGTCTGGATCACCACCAGACCAGCAGCTGCCAGTAAGATTCCTCCGGACTGTATCGACCGTGTGACAGAGGTCAGAGGGTTCAATGATGCACAAAAGGAGGAGTACTTCAGAAAAAGATTCACAGATGAGAAAATGGCCAAAAAAATCATTGATCATGTTAAAAAATCAAAGAGTCTCTTCATCATGTGTCACATCCCAGTCTTCTGCTGGATTTCAGCCACTGTTCTCCAGAACATTTTGGAGGAAAAAAGAAATAATGATGTGAAAAACAATCAGGCTGATGACGCCTCTAAAACACTGCAGGAATCAAATACTGAAGACACTCCCAAGACTCTGACACAAATGTACACACACTTTCTCCGCTTTCAGATCCAGCAGAGCAGACAAAAGTATGATGGAGAATACACACCAGATGTTTCCTGGGATGAAGATGCCATCCTGTCACTGGGGAAACTGGCATTTCATCAGCTGGATAAAAACAACCTGATCTTCTATGAATCAGACCTGAAGGACTGTGGTATTGATCCCTTCAAAGCATCAGTGTATTCAGGCATGTGTACCCAGATCTTTAAGGAGGAAACGGGAATCATTCTTGGTACCATGTACTGCTTTGTTCACTTGAGCATTCAAGAGTTTATTGCAGCCCTTTATGCACATCTGTTTCTAGACATCAACAAGAAAAATGTTTTTGTTCAAGAGTCTACAGAACAGGAAAACAAAAATAAAAACATGATTGATTTGCTCAAGATTGCAGTGGACAAGGCACTCGCGAGTGACAATGGACACCTGGACCTTTTACTTCGCTTCCTCCTTGGTCTGTCACTCCAGTCAAATCAGCGACTCTTACAAGGTCTGTTGACACAGCAAGATGACAATGACCAGAACAAAGAGGTAATAGTTCATTACATCAAGCAGAAATTAGAAGATAATCTGTCTGCAGAGAGATCCATCAATCTGTTCTACTGTCTGAATGAACTGAATGACCAAACTCTGGTGAAAGAGATTCAGACCCACCTTAGCAAAGGAAGTCTCTCATCTGCTGACCTTTCACCTGCCCAGTGGTCTGCTTTGACCTTTGTGTTGTTGACATCAGAGGAAGAGCTGGAAGAGTTCGAGCTTCAGAAATTCAAGAAATCAGATGAGTGTCTCATTAGATTATTAGCAGTCATCAAAGCTTGCAAAAGAGCACTGTAAGTCATTTAATACACATATATAACATTGGTAACACTTTACAATAAGGGTCATTACTGAACATTAGTTAACTACATTAGTTAACATGAACTAATAATGAACTGCACTTATGCAGCATTTATTAATCTATGTAAATTTCAACATTTACTAATTCATTATTAACATCTTGTTAACATTAATTAATGCACTGTGAACGTCTCGGTTACATAAGTAACCCTCGTTCCCTGAAGTAGAGAACGGAGACGTACATCAGATGACCGATGAATAGGAATCTCGCTAGAGAGGCCAATCTACTTCGACTGTAACTAAAACGAGCCAATGCATATTGGCATGCAATCATATGCTACAGCTGTTCACCTTGCAGTGCGGGTATATAATGAGCAGCAGGTGCGTTGCATCTTTAGGTTTTCGCTGAGGAGCCGAACCAGATAGGTGGCAGCATCAGCGGGGTACAGCGACTGTGGCGACGGGACGTACGTCTCCATTCTCTCCTTCAGGGAACGAGGGTTACCTATGTAACCGAGACGTTCCCATTCAGTCAGTCACTTCGACGTACAAAGTGACCGACCCAGAGGAAATAACACGGGCTTAGATTAGGAGCAACCATGGAACCAATCATATGGGATCCCCGTAGGGTCACTCATATGGAACCCAGCCTAAATCCGGTTCTCAAGGATGCAGCGGAGTATAGGCCCGGCGCCAGATGCTCCACCACGTCGTGCGCCGAAGGGAGATTGGAGGACTCAACAGGGTCTACCTTGTAGGGACTCTCTGGAGAAATAAGCCCATATAAGCGCAGCAAGCCGACACTAAGCCGGGGCCTCTCCATGCCTCTGACCTGAGGCGAGAACATGGGAGGAGACTGCCTCAACACAAAGGCTATAGATCCTAGTGAACGTGTTAGGTGTCGCCCATCCCACAGCTCTACAGATGTCTGTCTGCGAGGCGCCACGAGCCAGTGCCCAGGAGGATGCGAACCTCTCGTGGAGAGTGCATGCAACCTGAGCGGGCAGGGCACGTCCTGAGCTTGGTAAGCCAGGGCGATGGCATCCACTATCCAGTGGGCCATCCTCTGCTTGGAGACAACCTTTCCCTTCTGCTGGCCTCCGTAACAGACAAAGAGCTGGTCTGAGGTCCTGAAGCTTTGATTTCTGTCTATGTACAGTCGCAAAGCGCTTGCAGGCTCACTACCTGGTCCCTGAAGGGAGTGGTAGGAACTTTGGGCACATAGCCAGGCCGGGGTCTCATTACCACGTGGCTGTCACCCGGCCCAAACTCTAGGCACGATTCGTCGACCGAAAAAGACTGCAGGTCCCCTACCCTCTTGATGGAGGCCAATGCAGCCAGCAGCAAAGTCTTCATCGACAGAATCTTTAAATCTGCTGACTGTAAAGGCTCAAAGGGAGCATTCTAGAGTGCTCTTAGCACCAGAGCCAAGTCCCAAGAGGGTATGGAGGGGGGACGAGGAGGGTTTAACCGTCTCGCCCCCCCTAAGGAACCTGACAACCAGGTCGTGCTTACCAACGGATTTGCCATCTATGTGGTCATGGTATGCAGATATAGCAGCAGCATGGACTTTGAGGGTGGAGGGGGACAGCCTATGCTCCAACCCTTGCTGCAAGAAGGAAAGCACGACTCCGATCGAGCATCTTCGGGGGTCTTCTCGGCGAGAAGAGCACCACTCAACAAACAGGTTCCACTTCAAGGCGTAAGCATGTCTCATAGATGGTGCATGGGCTGAAGCGATGGTGTTAAGTACCTCGGGGGGTAAGTCACCTAGAACCTCCGCGTCCCGTCCAGGGACCAGACATGGAGTTTCCAGAGGTCTGGACGCGGGTGCTAGAGGGTGCCCCATCTCTGAGAATGAAGGTCCTTCCTCAGAGGAATGGGCCAGGGAGGGGCTGTCGCGAGGAGTGAGAGTTCTGGGAACCAGGTCCAGTTGGGTCAATAGGGCACAACTAACATGACCTGCTCCTCGTCCTCCCTGACTTTGCACAGTGTCTGTGCAAGTAGGCTCACTGAAGCCTGAATGGAATGGGAAACGCATATTTGCGGAGGCCCTGGGGCCAGCTGTGCGCCAGTGCGTCTATCCCGAGTGTTCCCTCGGACAGGGAGTAAATCAACTGGCAGTGGGAGGTTTCTGGAGAGGGAAACAGGTATACCTGAGCCTCTCCGAACTCTCTCCAGATCAGCTGGACCACCTGGGGGTGGAGTCGCCACTCTCCCAGCAGCGCAGCTCGTGAGAGCTTGTCGGCCTCACGGTTGAGCACACCGGGGATGTGAATAGCACGAAGTGACCTCAGATGCTTCTGACTCCAGACGAGGAGATGGCGGGCAAGTTGTGACATGCGACGGGAGCGTAGACCACCTTGATGGTTGATGTATGCAACGGTCGCAGTGTTGTCAGTATGGACCAGTACATGCCTGCCCCGAAGCGGCCCCTTGAGGCGGCTCAGGGCAAGACGTACTGCTAACAACTCGAGGCAATTGATGTGCCAATGCAGTTCGGGGCCCGTCCACACCCCTGACACTGCAATGCCCGTTGTACGTGGCACCCCAGCCGGTGGCTGAGGCATCTGTGAAAACCACAGCATGCCGGGA
This sequence comes from Zacco platypus, assembly GCA_038088235.1. Classification (NCBI taxonomy): domain Eukaryota; kingdom Metazoa; phylum Chordata; class Actinopteri; order Cypriniformes; family Xenocyprididae; genus Zacco; species Zacco platypus. The sequence continues at coordinate 31,460,649 of CM076075.1, forward strand.
CACCTGTTCTAGGGGCACTCCAGCCTGAAAAAACAAAGGGTCCGACCACAGGCTGAAGATATTGCGGCACTCTGGAGTGATTGCCACCTGGAAAGTGCCGCGTTGCCACGCCCATCTCGGGACTCTGCCGTGGAGCCAGTGTTGAAACGGTCTCATATGAAGCAGACCGAGCGGGGTTACTGCTGCTGCGGCCGCCATATGCCCCAGGAGCCTCTGAAAGAATTTCAGTGGGACCGCCGTCCTGCCATTGAACGTATTCAGGCAGTTCAACACCGACTGAGCACGTTCCTCTGTGAGGCGTGCTGTCTGTTCGACCAAGTCTAACTCCATACCGAGAAAAGAGATCCTCTGCACAGGGGCGAGTTTGCTCTTTTCCCAGTTGACCTGAAGACCCAACCGGCTGAGTTGTCTGAGCACCAAATCCCTGTGTTCACACAACTGATCCTGCGACTGAGCTAAAATGAGCCAGTCGTCTAGATAGTTGAGGATGCGAACACCCCGTCCTCTCATGAGAACAAGGGCTCCCTCCACGACTTTCGTGAAGACGCGGGGAGACAGGGCCAGCCCGAAGGTTAAGACTCTGTACTGATGTGCTCGACCTTCGAACGCGAATCGCATGAATGGCCTGTGTCGCGGAAGGATCGAGACATGAAAGTACGCGTCCTTCAGGTCTATCGCTGCAAACCAATCTCGGGGACGGATGCACTCGAAAGTGTATTTCTGTGTGAGCAGTTTGAACGGTAGCTTGTGAAGGCTCCGATTCAAAACTTTCAAAAAAGCCAGCGAGATGGACCTGGGAGCTGGGGGGGGGCTTATGTTTGATGGCCTCAGACTGCTTCTGTACAGCCGAGAGCTGTTGGGCAAAGTTCTCGACCACGTCGCCGAAGAGGCCGGCCTGGGACACGGGGGCATCAAAGAACCTGATATCCCTCATGTCAGCCAGGCACAGCCAGAGATGGCGTTCCTGGACCACCAACGTGGACATCGCACGACCCACTGACTGCGCAGTGACCTTCGTCGCTTGAAGCGCGAGGTCCGTTGCGGCACGAAGTTTTTAGAGAACCTGTGGATCATGGCCACCCTCGTGCAGGTCCCTCAGTGCCTTGGCGAATATCCTTTTGCCGCACAGCCATCAAGGGTGGTGAGGGAGGAGGTCCCACTGGCACGGTTTCGGGCAGTAAAAGGTGCCGTCCACGTGCCAGTGATCTCTTCATGCACTTCCTGGAAGAAAGGAACCATACCAATCTTGCCCCGTCGAGATACCAATCGTCCTGCCGCGAGGGCTCGGGACACGGTGGAGGGTTCCACACGAGCCCAACCCTGTTGGCCGCCCGGGAAAGCATAGCCATCATTTCCGGGTCCAACTCGGGCATAGCTACCACTCCCGAAGGAGGCAGCTGCACCGAATCATCATCCTTGAAAGCGTCAGGCTCACCCTCCAATGCAGCGATTGACATCCGGTTGTCCTGGGGAGCCCTGAAGGATACAGATGGTACAGAAATTCCCCCGGCAGCTCTACTGGTTACAGAGTGTGGGAGGAGTGAGGGTTCCCAGGGGGTTGGTTCCCCGAGGGAAGCGCGCTCACCGTAATCCTCAAATCACCAGTGTCGCTGCCTGAAGCAACCCTCTGAGGAGGATTAGTCCGAGGCAGCGGCATTGGGACTACGCCCCCTTGCAGGAGGTGAAGTCTAGACCGCAACTCTGCGATGGTCATCTTCCCGCAGTGGGTGCATGACTCATCCACAACTGCTGCCTCCGCATGCTTTAAGACCAAACACGCGATGCAGCACTGGTGACCATCCCGAGGCGGCAGGTAACGACCGCATCCAGAAACACACAAGTAGTACGACATCTTCAAAAATACACAAACTACTTGTGCAAACTCTTTTAGGGACTAGCTCTTTCGAGTGCCGAAGCACGCAGGGGATGACCGCGGCAACACAGACAGGGGAAAAGTGCACACTCACTCTTTGAAGCCGCTCTTAGCAGCTGTGATAACAGCTTATTAAGCGCTCTATTATAGCGCATCATTACCAGCCGTAACAATGGCTTTTACAGCTGAGAACAGCTCACTTGCTCAACATAAAACAACAAACAAAGAAGACAAACAAGAGAACAGCCCCGCTGCTGTGCTGTCCGCCTGCACTCTCACGAAGAACAGTCCACCAAAAGATTCTTCGTCTCTTGTCACACTCGCTCGTAGACACCATACAGGTTCGGCTCTGAAGCGAAAAGCTAAAGATGCAACACACGATGCTCATTGTGTACCCGCACTGCGAGGTGAGCAGCTGTTACATTTGATTGCATGCCAATATGCATTGGCTCGTTTTAGTTACACTCGAAGTAGATTGGCCTCTCTAGCGAGATTCCTATTCTTCGGTCATCGTCGAAGTGACCGACTGAATGGGAACAAATAATGAACAAATGTATTTTCATTAACTAACGTTAACGAAGATTAGTAAATACAGTAACAAATGTATTGTTCATGGTTACTTCATGTTAGATAATATATTAACTAATGTTTAACTAATGAACCTTATTGTAAAGTGTTACCCATACATGTAATAACATGTATAGAAAAATGGTATTGTATGTGTTCCACCAAATTCTGTGATTTGATTTATTTCCCTTGTAGGCTAAATGATTGTAACTTAACTGACAGAAGCTGTTCAGCTCTGGCTACAGTTCTTGGTTCAGAGACCAATCTGAAAGAGTTGAACATGAAGAATAATAATCTGCAGGATTCAGGAGTGAAGCTTCTCTGCACTGGACTGGAGAACAGTAAATTGGAAATACTGAGGTAAGATTTGAACAATTGACAATTTTTTTTTAACACTCACCAACCTGCCAAATGCTGTGGGCTGTAACACAGTCAGTCCCAGTAGCCACTTTGGGGGGTTTAATTTCATTGTAGTCTTCTCAAAAGGCTTCTGAAATAATTAACTAATTGCAATGTGACACTACGACACTACACTTTACAGTGTTGCGCATTATAACCAATCACACATGATTCTGTTGATCTTATGAATGCATTGGCCAATCAGAGGCATTCACATTAGTCATTCAACTTTCACGTGTCTGGATCTTACATTGTGTGTTCAAGCATCTTATTTGTGCTGAATTTGTGGTAATACTTTACAAGTTTCCTTTGTTAACATTAATGTATTAACTAACATGAATTAACCATGAGCAATACATTTGTTAATAAAATACAGCTGTTAATAATTTGTTCATGTTACTTCACAGTGCTTTAACTGATGTTAACAAATACAACTCTTGATTTTAATAATCTATTAGTAATTGTTAAAATGAACATTAACAAATAATAATAAATGCTGTAGAAATGCAGTTCATTATTAGTTCATGTTAATGTAGTTAACTAATTTTAACTTATGAACCTTATTGTAAAGTGTTAGCGAATTTGTTAAAATTAGCAGTTTGTTAAACACATTTTACAAGTATAATAAACACAAAAAAGGACTGTTTTAGTTGAGTATTGTTGACCTTGTTAGCCCTGGATCGCACAGGCCCCAAAGTGGAAAAGCTTCTATTGATAGCAGACAATAGTACAAGCAATGGAGTACAACATTACAGGTGGTAGATTAGAACAAAGATACTATCAATCTCACTGGTGAATCATAAGGATTTTTTCTGTTAAGTAAAGGGTTTCCTGTTATGATAATGCCAGTTTGGTCCATGTTCAGATTCAGGAAGTTGGAGTTGAGGCATATTTTTACTATATTTTTCATATATTCACACAGGCAGATTGCTTTAGAGTAGGTTTACAGATAGTATACATTTAGATGTCATCTGTGTAGAAATGATAGTTAAAACCATGTTGATTTAGAATCTGACCCAGGGGTAGTATTTAGATGAGTAATAATGGATAGAGAACTGATCTCTGATGCAGCTGAATGTTACATTTTCATTCATGTTCTAGACTTTCAGACTGCAGCATCACAGAAGAAGGTTATAAAGCTCTGGCTTCAGCTCTGAGATCAAACCCTTCACACCTGATAGAGCTGGATCTCACAGGAAATGATCCTGGACAATCAGGAGTGAAGGAGCTCGATGATTTACTACAGGATCAGAACTGTCAACTCAAGACACTGAGGTGAGATGTGATGAAATAATACAAAATATACCATATGGATAATTAACATAAATACTATTTTACTAATGCAAAATGAACCATTTCACACACACAGTCATATGTTATATGTTCTTAGATCAAGTTTATGAATTTATTTGAATCCTGCTTCATCTTCTTATCTGCAGGTTTTTGGGTCCCGATGCAGATGAAGCCTGTCAGTTTGTGAGAGGAATTGTGGGTAAAAACCCGTTACTCCAGAGAGAGCTGAATCTGAGTGGACGTGAACTAGGAGACACACGAGTGAATCAGATCTCTGCTCTACTGCACGATAAACACTGTAAACTCAACACACTGATGTGAGTATTTCACATGGTTTTATACTTTACAAAAAAAATTATATTACATTTTCAAAGTCTAATAAAAGACTGTCATTGCTCTTTAAAATTTTTGAGGATTGAGATTAGTTGATCTATCATATAAATGTATCCTTCTGTTACTGTATTGTGGCTGAAATAAATTACCTTTATTTGTTTTCTATCTTCAGGCTGAATAATAACAGTATTACAGCAGAAGGTTGTGCTGCTCTGACTTCAGCGTTTAATTCAAACCCTTCAAACCTGATAGAGCTGGATCTGAGTGGAAATAAACTAGGAGACTCTGGAATAATGAAGATCTGTCATCTGTTGAAAAATACACAATGCAGATTAGAGAAACTGAAGTGTGTATTTTCATTCATGGACTTTTCTGCATGTTTATGTACATTTATGAAGGTTTATTTTATTTGATTAACTGAAAAACTGGATGCCGAAATTTCAGTTTTACTACTGTGTTTAAATTTACACTGACTAATTTTCTGCCTAACATCTCTTTTTGTGTTTAGTGAAGAAAATACATTTTATAACAACATGAGGATAATATCCAAAAAATATGGATTTTCATTTTTAGTGAACTATTAATTTAATAAGATTAGTTTATTAAAGTTATTTAATTACATAAGGTTTTGGTTAATGCATATATTGTTATTATGTCTAAGGCAGATTTTGCCAATATTAAAACAAAAACATCATATTGTAACATCATACACATTTTTGCACACTGAACTCCGGTCCTGGAGAGCCTCGGTCCTGCAGAGTTTAGCTCCAACCCTGATATAAACTCACCTGCCTAAAGCTTTCTAGCAACCCTTCAGATCTTCATTAGCTTGTTCAGGTGTGTTTGATTCGGGTTGGAGCTGAACTCTGCAGGACTGTGGCTCACCAGGACCAACGTTAGCCACCCCTGCTCTATGGCAATAATTTGTTCATAATTTGTCTGAAACCATTCATAAATCCCATATTTATATGATAATCTCCACTAAGAATAATTCTTTTTTCTCTAGACTTTCAGACTGCAGTATCACAGAAGAAGGTTATAAAGCTCTGGCTTCAGCTCTGAGATCAAACCCTTCACACCTGATAGAGCTGGATCTCACAGGAAATGATCCTGGACAATCAGGAGTGAAGGAGCTCAATGATTTACTACAGGATGAAAACTGTACATTAAAGACCATCAGGTGATTAAAACTTTAAATATTTAATAAAATTGTACTTTTAAAAAAACCTGCGACAAAATAATAATCAGTTGATTTTCATGTTTTGTATTGATCCATTGTTTATGAATCGCATAATATGGAAGATAAAAATTGTTTAATCTTCCAAGATTATACATTTGTTTTCATAAGGAATGAACTCACATTAACAGCACTATGAGTTACTGCACTTCTGCTGTGTTGATGAAAACGGTACAGATATTATATTTCTTTAAGCAGGAAAACTTGCGAATTTTGTTTTAAATTAAGGAATTTATTTCCACAAATGCAATAAACATTAAAAAAATTATGTAATATCCAGTAATTTTTTTCATATGTTTCTTTGCAGCCTTATGTAAGCATTAGTTAATGGTTATAAAGCTAAAACTTAAAAGGATTGCTTTAGAAACAAATTCCAAACTCTAGGAACATCTGAAAACCAAATGGAACGTCACACTAGAGTTGCAAATCATTTGAATCTTAGAAATTCCAACTTCCGATTCTGCTTATCAATTCCTAGTTTCGATTCATAGTCTTTTTCCAAAACGTTCTGTTGCAGCTGAACATCATGAACAAAAATCTAAAGGCTAAAGAACTTTTACCTGTGGTTTTAACCAAAAAAAAAAACAAAAAACAAAAAAAACAACTAGCCCAACTAGTTTAAATTTCAAGCATTATTAAAGACAATAAACACTCAGCAATTAAATAAGAACAAATGATCACATTAGCAACAGCACAAATAAATACAACTAAAAGATACAAATGTTTTAAGATTTTCAGATATTCAGGTACAGAAACTGTAATCAAATGTAAGATATGCATTACAAATTCAGTTGCAGTTTCTTACAATTATTTGATTCCTGACCTGAATCGGAATTAATTTTCGATTCACAACCCTACATCTCACTCATACAGTAACTATGGAAACATACTAGTGGAAATGGTTTATATATTTCCATTCATACCCATAAGCAGGATGGGAGCAGCAAAAGGTATAAAATTATAACAAGATTATCTAATCTAAAATTGTTGTCGTCTTGCTGTAGGTTTTTGAAAAGTCCTGCTGCACAGGAAGTGTGTGAGTATCTCACTAAAGTTCTGAGTCAAAGTCCATTATTACTGTCAGAACTGGATCTGAGTGAAGATAAATTAGGAGATCTGGATTGGAAGAAGCTCTCTGCTCTTTTGATGGACTCTCATAGTAAAGTGGAGAAAATCAAGTGAGTCAACATGATTTATACATTATAACTGAGATGAGGAACTGTTGGTCTGATGTGTGTTGAATATGTGCTGAATAATAAATAATGCTGTTTCTGTGTTTAGGTTGAATAATTGTGGTCTGACAGAGAAAAGCTGTTCAGTTCTAGCTACTGTTCTCTCCTCCAAAACCATCCTGAAAGAGCTGAACCTGAACAACAGCCGTCTGCTGGACTCAGGAGTCAAACAGATCTGTGAGGGACTGAAGAATCCTGTGTGTCAGCTGAACACACTCAAGTGAGTACAGTTCACCATAAACTGCTGTTCATTCAGACTGACAATATTTTTTTTTCTCTTTTATGGAGAGATGTTATTTTTTCCATTTCATTATAAAGAAAACTGTCCAACCATTAAGATTCACATGTTGTTAACATTCCCACAGCAGTTTCTGTTATAACACACTTCCACTAACTCTTTTGTTAAGTGATATTGAATAACAGGGGAGGAATCTGGAACAGGGTTTGGAGACTGATATTGAGGTCATGACAAGGTGTCTGCAGGTCTCAAGCAGAGTGCCAGTTGTCATCAGTAACAATACAGGACCTGTACAGAACACTGAGCGCACAAATATATACATGATTCACAGCTTCTTCAAGGCTGAAGTTGGCCCAGACTTAACTAGAACAGGAAATATTCCCAAAAGATACTAAGTTGTACTTTTCTCTCAGTGCGAGGTATTCATCATTATTTTCTAGTGTTTGAAAATGAAAATAAATGCTTTAACATACGTTGAAGAAGTCATTCGAATAATTAAATTAAATTAAATTTAATTTGAAAGATAAATGTTGACTAATAACCTAAAAGATATATATCACGAAATATATATATATATCTGAGGTGGCAGTGGATTCCAGAATCCAACCCTTCAGTGGCATATCTGATAAGTTAAAGTGTAGTGTGATTTAGTCATATTTATTGATATTACAGTGATTAATTAATCTCAAATGCAATGTTAAAATATATATATTTTTTTAAATTTTCTCTAGACTTTCAGACTGCAGTATCACAGAAGAAGGTTATAAAGCTCTGGCTTCAGCTCTGAGATCAAACCCTTCACACCTGATAGAGCTGGATCTCACAGGAAATGATCCTGGACATTCAGGAGTGAAGAAGCTCACTGATTTACTACAGGATCAGAAGTGTCAACTCAAGACACTGAGGTGAGTGTTCTTCAAATAATACAAAATATTCTTTCAAAGTATTCAAGTTTTGCAGTCGGGGTTACTGAGTTTTGTTTAGGTACAATTGTACTGATGGTATTCAGTAGTTTGGTATTAAATGTTTCTGATTTTTATTGTTGACCTTGTTAGCCCTGGATCGCACAGGCCCCAAAGTGGAAAAGCTTCTATTGATAGCAGACAATAGTACAAGCAATGGAGTACAACATTACAGGTGGTAGATTAGAACAAAGATACTATCAATCTCACTGGTGAATCATAAGGATTTTTTCTGTTAAGTAAAGGGTTTCCTGTTATGATAATGCCAGTTTGGTCCATGTTCAGATTCAGGAAGTTGGAGTTGAGGCATATTTTTACTATATTTTTCATATATTCACACAGGCAGATTGCTTTAGAGTAGGTTTACAGATAGTATACATTTAGATGTCATCTGTGTAGAAATGATAGTTAAAACCATGTTGATTTAGAATCTGACCCAGGGGTAGTATTTAGATGAGTAATAATGGATAGAGAACTGATCTCTGATGCAGCTGAATGTTACATTTTCATTCATGTTCTAGACTTTCAGACTGCAGCATCACAGAAGAAGGTTATAAAGCTCTGGCTTCAGCTCTGAGATCAAACCCTTCACACCTGATAGAGCTGGATCTCACAGGAAATGATCCTGGACAATCAGGAGTGAAGGAGCTCGATGATTTACTACAGGATCAGAACTGTCAACTCAAGACACTGAGGTGAGATGTGATGAAATAATACAAAATATACCATATGGATAATTAACATAAATACTATTTTACTAATGCAAAATGAACCATTTCACACACACAGTCATATGTTATATGTTCTTAGATCAAGTTTATGAATTTATTTGAATCCTGCTTCATCTTCTTATCTGCAGGTTTTTGGGTCCCGATGCAGATGAAGCCTGTCAGTTTGTGAGAGGAATTGTGGGTAAAAACCCGTTACTCCAGAGAGAGCTGAATCTGAGTGGACGTGAACTAGGAGACACACGAGTGAATCAGATCTCTGCTCTACTGCACGATAAACACTGTAAACTCAACACACTGATGTGAGTATTTCACATGGTTTTATACTTTACAAAAAAAATTATATTACATTTTCAAAGTCTAATAAAAGACTGTCATTGCTCTTTAAAATTTTTGAGGATTGAGATTAGTTGATCTATCATATAAATGTATCCTTCTGTTACTGTATTGTGGCTGAAATAAATTACCTTTATTTGTTTTCTATCTTCAGGCTGAATAATAACAGTATTACAGCAGAAGGTTGTGCTGCTCTGACTTCAGCGTTTAATTCAAACCCTTCAAACCTGATAGAGCTGGATCTGAGTGGAAATAAACTAGGAGACTCTGGAATAATGAAGATCTGTCATCTGTTGAAAAATACACAATGCAGATTAGAGAAACTGAAGTGTGTATTTTCATTCATGGACTTTTCTGCATGTTTATGTACATTTATGAAGGTTTATTTTATTTGATTAACTGAAAAACTGGATGCCGAAATTTCAGTTTTACTACTGTGTTTAAATTTACACTGACTAATTTTCTGCCTAACATCTCTTTTTGTGTTTAGTGAAGAAAATACATTTTATAACAACATGAGGATAATATCCAAAAAATATGGATTTTCATTTTTAGTGAACTATTAATTTAATAAGATTAGTTTATTAAAGTTATTTAATTACATAAGGTTTTGGTTAATGCATATATTGTTATTATGTCTAAGGCAGATTTTGCCAATATTAAAACAAAAACATCATATTGTAACATCATACACATTTTTGCACACTGAACTCCGGTCCTGGAGAGCCTCGGTCCTGCAGAGTTTAGCTCCAACCCTGATATAAACTCACCTGCCTAAAGCTTTCTAGCAACCCTTCAGATCTTCATTAGCTTGTTCAGGTGTGTTTGATTCGGGTTGGAGCTGAACTCTGCAGGACTGTGGCTCACCAGGACCAACGTTAGCCACCCCTGCTCTATGGCAATAATTTGTTCATAATTTGTCTGAAACCATTCATAAATCCCATATTTATATGATAATCTCCACTAAGAATAATTCTTTTTTCTCTAGACTTTCAGACTGCAGTATCACAGAAGAAGGTTATAAAGCTCTGGCTTCAGCTCTGAGATCAAACCCTTCACACCTGATAGAGCTGGATCTCACAGGAAATGATCCTGGACAATCAGGAGTGAAGGAGCTCAATGATTTACTACAGGATGAAAACTGTACATTAAAGACCATCAGGTGATTAAAACTTTAAATATTTAATAAAATTGTACTTTTAAAAAAACCTGCGACAAAATAATAATCAGTTGATTTTCATGTTTTGTATTGATCCATTGTTTATGAATCGCATAATATGGAAGATAAAAATTGTTTAATCTTCCAAGATTATACATTTGTTTTCATAAGGAATGAACGTCTCAGGTTACGTATGTAACCATAGTTCCCTGAGAACAGGGAACGAGACGTTGCGTCGTACAACGCTAGGGGAACCGCCTCTGCGGGGACCGGTGTCTGAAACAGATATCCAATCTCCTCAATATGAACTTGAACTTGACCGGCGACAGCCCATGATGTCATAATGACGCGCCTCCCGTGTATATAAGGGGCGCTCAGATGACATGTCATCCGCTTATCGTCTGAAGGGACTGTAAGCAGGCGGGCCCTGAGGCATGGCAGGGAGACGCAACGTCTCGTTCCCTGTTCTCAGGGAACTATGGTTACATACGTAACCTGAGACGTTCCCTTTCGAAGGGAACTCGAGTTGCGTCATACAACGCTAGGGGAACGGTATACCCACGCCGCCATGCTGAGGGGAGTGCATGCCAAATTATGGCAGTGACCACTGTCAGAATCAGGCAATCAAATGAAATGCCAGACCACTTACCCCTGGGGTCCCACTGGGCTATCAGTGACAGCGCTCCCAGCGGTCAAAGCTTCAGCGCCAAGCCTCAAAGCAACCTCCATATTTCATGTGTGGAGACCTGCCAAGGCCGCACCAAGGCCTGGGACCAACCACTTCGACAGAAGGGGTCCCTTTGAGGGAGCGTGGCCCGGGGCCAGAAGGCGGCCCGGCCAGTCACTTTCCTTCACAGGGGAACGAAATCAACCCTGAATGCCACCAGGGAGGCTGACCCAGCCTCTAGCTGTGCTAGTAGCCTAGTCTGCCAACAACCTGTCTGTTTCCTTGAAACAGCGTCTCAAACAGGAGTCTCACCAAGAGACATCCAGAAAGAGGGACTGCAGAAAGGCAGTAAACCAACTCAGGCCGGATCTGAGAGACGGGCATCCTAGAGAGCAGAACTCAGCGAAGAGCTATCGACCCTAACAATCAAGGGGAGTTACTCTGCCCGGTCCTAGGATCTACATAGCACCTATGTTAACGGCGCCATGGAGGCCGTGCATTCCAGCGAAGGAAGTGCACATAGCCTAAGGCCGAGCTTTTAGGCCTGGGACCAACCATTTTGACAGAAGGGGTCCCTTCACTTCTCAGGGGGAACAAAGTCAACCCTGAATGCCACCAGGGAGGCTGACCCGACCTCTAGCTGTGCTAGTAGCCTAGTCTGCCAACAACCTGTCTGTTTCCTTGGAAACAGCGTCTCAAACAGGAGTCTCACCCGGAGACATCCAGAAAGAGGAACTGCAGAAAGGCAGTAACCCACTCAAACAATGGATCTTAGAGACGGGCATCCTGGAGAGCAGGACTCAGCGGAGTGCTATTCCAGCTGGGCTGTTAGTGACAACGCTCCCATTCCCAACCTTCAACGTCAAGCCTCAACGCAGCCTCCATATCTCATGTGTGGAGACCTGCTAAGGCCGCACCGAGGCCTGGGACCAACACTTCCACAGAAGGGGTCCCTTGAGGGAGCGTGGCCTGGGGCCCGTAGGCAACCCAGCCAGTCACTTCTCAGGGGAACGAAGTCAACCCTGAATGCCACCAGGGAGGCTGACCCGGCCTCTAGCTGTGCTAGTAGCCTAGTCTGCCAACAACCTGTCTGTTTCCTTGAAAACAGCGTCTCAAACAGGAGTCTTACCAAGAGACATCCAGAAAGAGGGACTGCAGAAAGGCAGTAAACCAACTCAGACCGGATTTTAGAGACGGGCATCCTAGAGAGCAGAACTTCAGCGAAGTGCTAATGTGCTCAATCCTAGGATCTACACAGTATCCACAATTCGAGGCACTATGGAGGCCGCGCACTCTACCAGAGAACCCTCGTAAGGGGAGTGCTCGTAGCCTAAGGACTAACCCAACTAGGGAGGCCTCAAGAAAGGCTTTCAACCTCTGGTCAGACTCAGGGAGCTCAGTACTACTGAATACCTGCTCAACCTAATACCGTACATCGCGGGGGACTCGTGCCAGAGAGGCCCACCATGGCCAGCAACCTGGCTTCGAGTCTTCATTGGCTATACCTGACGGTTAGCTATCTAGCGCCTACGACACTGGGGTTCACCCACAGGGAGGCACATAAACATGGGAAGTGGCCTGCTAAGGCCATATCACCTGATAGCTTCAGCCAATCACTGAGCAGCATGGTAACTATGCTGCTTAGGGCCTGCAACGCTGGGGATCTGCTGACACCAGGGAGGCCCCTTGGAGTGTACGTCCTGCTGCTACAACACCAGACTGATGGGCCCACCACAGAGAGGCCTGCTACGGCCTACTATCTGAACTTAGTCTCTTCTTCTTGTTTCTTCTGCCAAGAATACCCAACATAGTCATTTTTGGGGACTGCCACCGGGCGGCCTGCTACGGCCGGCTACCTGACAGCGCATGTGCTGGCTACTAGGGGCCCAAGTGGTGGAGACTCCACTGAAGGGAGGCCTTCTAAGGCCTACCACCTCCAACCAAGTCAGTAGCAGTAATAAATATCAAACAGAAGCCTAAGCTTAGGAATCTACACCCACTCTGTCCTGGAGGAGGCCCTCAGGCCTACTACTCCAGCTAAACTAGCTCTCTCCAACACTGTAGCGAAGCACAACGGGGAATGTGACCGACCTAAAGGGAGGGCCAACTTTAACTAAGACTCTAGCTCGACAGGGACAATCTGTCGTCCACCTCGGGGAATGAGGTTTTCCTCAGAAAAACACCTCACCATCAACCCACGCTCGAACTTCGTTCGGCAGGTTTAAGCAGAGTCTAGGCCACAGCATCGAATGCGTGGTGGCTACCGTCAGCATGACCTACTCACCCTAAACATAGAAGGGAACCGTTTGTCTCACTACACTTACTACTTATCAGGGCGGCCCTGTTAATGGCCTGCTCCCAGAGCTACCTGGCACTTATAGGGGCCGGGGCTTCAATAAACCACAGAGTGGAGACCTACCCAATGGCTCTCTTCCTCAGACAGAGAGGAAATGCCTCGGTAGGACACATCAGGCGGCCCATGGGCCGACGCTGACCCAGCATTTCTGAGGTCCACATGTTGTATCAGTTTGTCTGACTACACAAAACTATCCTACCCTGAAGCGGCTGTGAAGGCGGCCTGTCTTGATCATACAAGAGGGCCTGCCTACACACAGCAGCAGCCTTAACCACATTTCAAAGTGGGAAAGCCAACTCATAAAGCGGCAGTTTACCCGGGGATCTAAATTTTCTTTCCTCAGATACAGAAAAAATCCCTAATGGCATCTCGCCTACTTTATTTAGCCGCGCAGGGGACCTCAGGGGCTAACAGTATATAACAATATTCCCAACAAAAAGAAAAAGGTTTTTCTCCCTTTTTTGGAAATTTATACACAAATCGCCCAGCTGTTTGTTTTTGATATAATTGCATATATATTCATATATATATACTTTTTCTATATATTTTTTTTTTTTTTTTTATATATATACAAATATATATACATGTAAATATATGCATATACATAAATATGCATACACACACACACCTCATGCGTATGCATATACACAAATACATAAATACATATAAAATTTCTGTCAGCCACCTAAACAAGGAGAGCTATATTTCTATGAAATACACAGTAATTTCATTATAGCCAATCTCACTTCTTTTACAGAAAAAAGAAACAATCACCTTGCAGCCACCGGGCGGCGGTCTCTAACCGCCGCCCTCACAGCCTAAAAGAGAGTCTCACTATCACGCCAATGGCGGGCCGTCAGAACTAGCTGTCATCACAGGCCCAGCACCGGCCTGATGTAGAAACATGGCATCTAGAGAACATGGATTGGCCGACCTCTATGAGAGAGAGGGGATCAATCAAGAGCGACGATTTTTACCGTGTCTCTGATCGATCACCTCTCTCAGGTCTTTTTTATTCCTGGAGTCTCGTCTCCTTTGCGACCTGCTCCTGCCCGGAGGGGGCGCACGGGAGGCGACACTCTTCTTCTGGCCCTGTCTGCGACCCGCAGATCGGGACGGGCCAGCCACTTGTCTGGGCAGGGACTGAGAACGCAGGGGGATGCAGGTCTTATAGGCTGCCGAGCGCGCCCTCGCCTCTCTGAATCTTCCCACCACCGCCTCAACGGAGGTGCCAAAGAGTTCAGCCGGCGAGACCGGGGCATCGAGGAGAAAAGCTTTCTCTTTCTCCCCGATGTCCGCCAGGTTCAACCACAGATGGCGCTCCGTGGCCACCATTGCTGCCATCGATCGACCGACCGAGGCTGCTGTTTGCTTGGTGGCCCGGAGCGCCAGATCTGTAGTGCGGCGAAGCTCCGCAACCGCCTCGGGGGAAAGACCCGCCCCCTGGTCCAAGTCCTTCAGCAGGTCAGCCTGGTATGCCTGCAACACAGCCATCGTGTGCAGTGCAGCACCAGCCTGTCCTGCTGCCGCGTATGCCCTGCCATTTAACCGCGATGTCATCTTCAGCGGTCTAGATGGCAGGGATGGAGCCCCTAGTGTCGATACTCGCCCCGATGTGAGATAGTTAGCGAACGTCTCATCTATCGGGGGTATCGACACATACCCACTGTCTGCCAATCCCTCGATGTCAGCGAAGTTCGCTCGCTGACATCGATGGATTCGCGCAGAATATGGGTTTTTCCATGCCTTCATGACCTCAACATGCAGGTCCGGAAGGAATGGCAGGCTCACCTGAGCTGGTGGATCATGGACGGAGAGAAATCGATCGCTAAGCCGTCCGCGCTCGATCTCTCTCCTAACGCGCCGCCACGGCAACTGCAGTTTGCCGGCAGCGCGCTCCATGACCTCCAACAGCTCAGCATACGCGGGGCAGGGCTGCTGAGAGGGACCAGCACTCTCACTCTCATCAGCCGCCCCCTGTTCTGCCGGAAGAGCACTAGCTGCTGAGCCCAAGGATGAAATAACACTCCCATCCTCGTCCAGCAGCTCTATCTCGCCAGCTGCTGAGTCGTCCGAAAGGTCCACACCCTTTTTGAACTGCTCAGCGAGCTCCACCTGGGAACCCCATGATGCGAGTCTCCGCTCTGCCTCGGCACGAGCGGGACCCGAACCATCTGGCCCAGATGCCGAACTCTCCTCTCTCGAGAAGAGAGCCAGACGAGACCTGAGCGTCCTCAACGAGAAACGCTCACAATTCACACAAGAGGCTCCCTCAAGAGTCTCCCGTGCGTGCTCTTCCCCCAAACAGTGGACACACAAAGTGTGTGTGTCATCTGGTGTCAAAAAACGGGGACACGGATCCACACACTTTCTAAACCCTCTGGTTTTCTTTGTGCATTTCATTTTTGCCGTTTCACACAAACAGTCCCTGAAGACGATAAGAGGATGACATGTCATCTGAGCGCCCCTTATATACACGGGAGGCGCGTCATTATGACATCATGGGCTGTCGCCGGTCAAGTTCAAGTTCATATTGAGGAGATTGGATATCTGTTTCAGACACCGGTCCCCGCAGAGGCGGTTCCCCTAGCGTTGTACGACGCAACTCGAGTTCCCTTCGAAAGGGAACTCACATTAACAGCACTATGAGTTACTGCACTTCTGCTGTGTTGATGAAAACGGTACAGATATTATATTTCTTTAAGCAGGAAAACTTGCGAATTTTGTTTTAAATTAAGGAATTTATTTCCACAAATGCAATAAACATTAAAAAAATTATGTAATATCCAGTAATTTTTTTCATATGTTTCTTTGCAGCCTTATGTAAGCATTAGTTAATGGTTATAAAGCTAAAACTTAAAAGGATTGCTTTAGAAACAAATTCCAAACTCTAGGAACATCTGAAAACCAAATGGAACGTCACACTAGAGTTGCAAATCATTTGAATCTTAGAAATTCCAACTTCCGATTCTGCTTATCAATTCCTAGTTTCGATTCATAGTCTTTTTCCAAAACGTTCTGTTGCAGCTGAACATCATGAACAAAAATCTAAAGGCTAAAGAACTTTTACCTGTGGTTTTAACCAAAAAAAAAAACAAAAAACAAAAAAAACAACTAGCCCAACTAGTTTAAATTTCAAGCATTATTAAAGACAATAAACACTCAGCAATTAAATAAGAACAAATGATCACATTAGCAACAGCACAAATAAATACAACTAAAAGATACAAATGTTTTAAGATTTTCAGATATTCAGGTACAGAAACTGTAATCAAATGTAAGATATGCATTACAAATTCAGTTGCAGTTTCTTACAATTATTTGATTCCTGACCTGAATCGGAATTAATTTTCGATTCACAACCCTACATCTCACTCATACAGTAACTATGGAAACATACTAGTGGAAATGGTTTATATATTTCCATTCATACCCATAAGCAGGATGGGAGCAGCAAAAGGTATAAAATTATAACAAGATTATCTAATCTAAAATTGTTGTCGTCTTGCTGTAGGTTTTTGAAAAGTCCTGCTGCACAGGAAGTGTGTGAGTATCTCACTAAAGTTCTGAGTCAAAGTCCATTATTACTGTCAGAACTGGATCTGAGTGAAGATAAATTAGGAGATCTGGATTGGAAGAAGCTCTCTGCTCTTTTGATGGACTCTCATAGTAAAGTGGAGAAAATCAAGTGAGTCAACATGATTTATACATTATAACTGAGATGAGGAACTGTTGGTCTGATGTGTGTTGAATATGTGCTGAATAATAAATAATGCTGTTTCTGTGTTTAGGTTGAATAATTGTGGTCTGACAGAGAAAAGCTGTTCAGTTCTAGCTACTGTTCTCTCCTCCAAAACCATCCTGAAAGAGCTGAACCTGAACAACAGCCGTCTGCTGGACTCAGGAGTCAAACAGATCTGTGAGGGACTGAAGAATCCTGTGTGTCAGCTGAACACACTCAAGTGAGTACAGTTCACCATAAACTGCTGTTCATTCAGACTGACAATATTTTTTTTTCTCTTTTATGGAGAGATGTTATTTTTTCCATTTCATTATAAAGAAAACTGTCCAACCATTAAGATTCACATGTTGTTAACATTCCCACAGCAGTTTCTGTTATAACACACTTCCACTAACTCTTTTGTTAAGTGATATTGAATAACAGGGGAGGAATCTGGAACAGGGTTTGGAGACTGATATTGAGGTCATGACAAGGTGTCTGCAGGTCTCAAGCAGAGTGCCAGTTGTCATCAGTAACAATACAGGACCTGTACAGAACACTGAGCGCACAAATATATACATGATTCACAGCTTCTTCAAGGCTGAAGTTGGCCCAGACTTAACTAGAACAGGAAATATTCCCAAAAGATACTAAGTTGTACTTTTCTCTCAGTGCGAGGTATTCATCATTATTTTCTAGTGTTTGAAAATGAAAATAAATGCTTTAACATACGTTGAAGAAGTCATTCGAATAATTAAATTAAATTAAATTTAATTTGAAAGATAAATGTTGACTAATAACCTAAAAGATATATATCACGAAATATATATATATATCTGAGGTGGCAGTGGATTCCAGAATCCAACCCTTCAGTGGCATATCTGATAAGTTAAAGTGTAGTGTGATTTAGTCATATTTATTGATATTACAGTGATTAATTAATCTCAAATGCAATGTTAAAATATATATATTTTTTTAAATTTTCTCTAGACTTTCAGACTGCAGTATCACAGAAGAAGGTTATAAAGCTCTGGCTTCAGCTCTGAGATCAAACCCTTCACACCTGATAGAGCTGGATCTCACAGGAAATGATCCTGGACATTCAGGAGTGAAGAAGCTCACTGATTTACTACAGGATCAGAAGTGTCAACTCAAGACACTGAGGTGAGTGTTCTTCAAATAATACAAAATATTCTTTCAAAGTATTCAAGTTTTGCAGTCGGGGTTACTGAGTTTTGTTTAGGTACAATTGTACTGATGGTATTCAGTAGTTTGGTATTAAATGTTTCTGATTTTTATTGTTGACCTTGTTAGCCCTGGATCGCACAGGCCCCAAAGTGGAAAAGCTTCTATTGATAGCAGACAATAGTACAAGCAATGGAGTACAACATTACAGGTGGTAGATTAGAACAAAGATACTATCAATCTCACTGGTGAATCATAAGGATTTTTTCTGTTAAGTAAAGGGTTTCCTGTTATGATAATGCCAGTTTGGTCCATGTTCAGATTCAGGAAGTTGGAGTTGAGGCATATTTTTACTATATTTTTCATATATTCACACAGGCAGATTGCTTTAGAGTAGGTTTACAGATAGTATACATTTAGATGTCATCTGTGTAGAAATGATAGTTAAAACCATGTTGATTTAGAATCTGACCCAGGGGTAGTATTTAGATGAGTAATAATGGATAGAGAACTGATCTCTGATGCAGCTGAATGTTACATTTTCATTCATGTTCTAGACTTTCAGACTGCAGCATCACAGAAGAAGGTTATAAAGCTCTGGCTTCAGCTCTGAGATCAAACCCTTCACACCTGATAGAGCTGGATCTCACAGGAAATGATCCTGGACAATCAGGAGTGAAGGAGCTCGATGATTTACTACAGGATCAGAAGTGTCAACTCAAGACACTGAGGTGAGTGTTCTTCAAATAATACAAAATATTCTTTCAAAGTATTCAAGTTTTGCAGTCGGGGTTACTGAGTTTTGTTTAGGTTCAATTGTACTGATGGTATTCAGTAGTTTGGTATTAAATGTTTCTGACACTGTAGTTTATTGACATCAAGTCCAGGTTCACTGTATCACTGTATCTCTACAGCTGTGAGTCTCCAGATGTTCACAAACATGCAGTTTCACAAGCCAGTTTTCTCTGTGCTGATGTTTCTCACATAAAGACATTTAAATTTCATCTTCCCTCCTGCAGGATTTTGAGAAGTCCTACTGCAGAGGAAGCCTGTAAATATTTGACAGAACTTCTGGGTAAAAACCCGTTACTCCTGAGAGAGCTGAATCTGAGTGGATATAAACTAGAAGACACACGAGTGAATCAGATCTCTGCTCTACTGCAGGAAAAACACTGTAAACTCAACACACTGATGTGAGTATTGTGTTTTAGTGACATAAAATGTTACATTACATTTAATATTACTTTTACAGTAGTTGATAATACTATTTCCTCATTTGTTTGAGTCGGAGCAGTTTTTCTCTCAGCAGCCACAATAACAAATATTAAAATTAAGCAAACAATTTAAAAACAGACACATTTAGATAAAAATAACTTTCACAGATTGTATATAATTTAAATTAAGTACACATATGCTTTAATTCCAAAGCTTATATTTCATATCTACAGAGTTTTTACTTTAAAGTATGTTGATGTTTGCATTAATTTTGTTGGGGATAGAGATCTGCAATCCCGTGGGATCCAACGCAACAGAGTGTGGCACGGGACAAGATTTGATGGACAAGAGCAGGTTGTGGTAGAATAAAATGGACTTCCTCAAATAGAAGCATCTAAAAATAAAATATCTAAAAACAAATAAATTATTATTCATCTATTGCACAAAACCAACAAGAACAACTAAAATAAAATAAAAATCGATTTACAAATGCAAGAATAGGCAGAGTTTTTATTTATAACAGGTTTTTGCAGCATTGAGCAACGTAGCCAATCACAGACATACTGTTGAATTCTTTTACACAATGACCAATCAGATGTATTTCAGTTAGAATCCACTCACTGCTCAAAACACTGTAGTTTTTTGTCCAGGGCAGGATTTCCACACACTCATGAGTCTTCTCAATATAATAAAGTGTAGACATTATAAAATATTTTTTGTGTGGTCAACTTCACTGATTATAACAGAGTTTTGTGAGATCAAGATGAACTGAGATGTCCGCTATAAAAAGTGATTATAAAGCGAACGCTCTTTAAATGCGTTCTGTCATGCCAAACCATGAACACAGGAGCCTATGATTGCTTTTCTGTTAAATGAACATGGTTTGTGAATGTTGATGCTTTAATAACAAATATTCTATCAAGAGTGTTTATGATATGATGTTGTGGCAAGGCGACACGTAACTTGAAACTATTTCATGGAAATTTCATGGATGTAGTGATCTATGTATGATTTTATGCGTGAATGTTGCAGATGGAAGATGGAGAAGCTCTGTCCTGAGGGTGTCTAGTTGGGAGTTATTAAAAAAAAAGTAAAAGCCACCGATCTTTATCAGCTGATATTCATCTTAATCCCAGCCTCTTTTGATTGACAGGATATAATCAGCCCTGATCATTGGCTGTTTTTAAACTATCAGCTGATAGCATGGAAAATCGCTTTTATTGGCCAACCCCGAAAAAAGGGAAAAAAAATCCTAACTTATTGACATTTCTGAAATGGAAAATGCTGATAGAATCACAAATTTACAAATCTGAGTTTGATCATCATAGATCAGATTCATTGTTTTTTCTCTTTGTCTTCAGTCTGTGTGGATGCAGTATCACAGAGAAACAGTGTTTCACACTGACTTCAGCTCTATTTCCAAACCTTTCACTCCTGAGACAGCTGGACCTCAGTGGGAATCAACTGAAGAATACAGGAGCAAAGCACTTATCTGGTGTACTGAGAGATTCACGCTGTCAACTGGAGAGATTGAGGTGAGGAACATTCACATACAAGAATCAAAATGCTTAAAATTACTTGAACAATAATTACTTGTCCTCTCATTTTTTTGTGAAAAATGATTCTCTTTAGTATTTAGTGATATGGTAAAATAAATGACAGGGCTGTACATACTCTTAATTTTAACAAAAAGAATTGCTTATCAATAATGAAAATAATTAGATTATCGATTAGTCACGTCTGCCTACTGTGCATAACAATCATCCGCCTCTCACATCACTTTAAAGTAGGGAATAATATATATTTTTTTGACAAATCAAATGGAAAACTGCAGAGAACAGAGTGAGCTGCTGCTGCTCGAGTCACGGCTCAACTGAAACAGAAGAAAGCTTGATGTCAAGCTCTCTTGCAGAAGCTTTTACTGCATCTTGACTCGTGCAGGTGGATGATTGGAAGCACATGACACTGATGAAGGGTTTTTGCTCCACATTGCACTTTTTTGAACTTCAGTCTGTTTTAAGCAGGAACACACCAAGCCGACGCCGATGAACTAATGGCGATGAAAGCAGACTGACACACCAAACCGACGCTCGACAGACGCATATAAAGAAGATAACTGTGTAGTTAAGCAGAGATAATTGTCAATATTCGTCATTCAGAAAGGGAAAGCGAAACTAAGACTGCATGTACAAACCATAAACAAAGCAGCGCTTCCTTACCGTTCTGAATATCAATCATGCTGATCACGTTCTTTATTCTCATGTTATTAAAATATTGGTACATTCGAGTGCTCGGGTAAGATGACGTAAAATTAGAACAAGCTTCAGTCTGTGTCGTCGTGACTTCATTGCTTGCTTTCATAACTTTTGCTTATATTCTCGTGAACTGACTCGTTTGCTATAACAGCCAATCAGAGTTCTCTCTCTCACCGACGGTTCAACATGTCGAATCGGACGAAAAAAGTCGACGAGGACCAACTTCAGCCGATGGTGTGAAACGCACTGAGAAAACTTAGTCGGCCGACCGTCGGTTTGGTGTGTTCCTGCCTTTAGAGCTCTGCTACCCGACCCGAGCCCGACGGGTTAAGGTTTCACGAATAGATTCGGGTTCGGGTCTGTAACTAAGAAAAACTATATAGGCTGTTATAAGGTTTGCATGTCGTCCTCTGTGTTGTACTCCAAAGAGCGCACGAGAGTGGGATTACATACATTTATGATTGATATATTTGACTAACTGTTCTCGCGCTCTTTCAGTCACAACACAGCAGACAGAACTCAGATCTTTAATGAGTGTGATAAGACAAACAATTACTGAGGGAAAAAGTATGACAGTGCCCAATGATGCAGGGAAAACTGCACAACGAATTCTAGCGAATAGCTTAACAGGTGAGGAAGAGGAGAGCACAAAATTATACACAAGCCTCTAAAACTACTACACAATAATGTGTGTGAGAAGTGAACGACTGTAAACTGATCTACAGATCAGCTGCTCTGCTCTCTGTACTCTTGACAAAGCTCTGATTTCTGAGACAGTCAACTAAAATACTACATCATTTGATGTGTAGATGTAAATGTGTTAAACCTTGTATGATATGATAGATGAATAAGTGTGAACTCTATGAATGAAATGAGCCAAGCGCGTTCATGAATCAAGTAGAATAGCCGCATTTCCCACAGGTGTATTATTATTATTATTATTATTATACAGTTTATGTATCTGCTGCCAGAGCCACGATCGTTTGTCGTCGTTTCTGCTGTAAACTACACTGTTTTCACACTGTTCAGATGTGAATAGAATATGAACCCAATAAGATAAATTGCAGGATTTTCTCATAAAGATCATAAACACACAAAAGGAATGTTACACTGTAATTTCACATTTTCCTGATTAAATAAACATTGCAAAAGACCAAATATAATTATATTTTGTATTTTTACACTATGTAATATTCTGTTTATTAAAACCAATAAATCATCAAGTTAGTGTTTTTAGCTATCTTTATATTTATTCCAAAATAATAACAAAAGTAACAATACAATTTCCTGTAACGCCGGGATGACAGGAGACGAGGGTACAAATAACAGCAGGTTTAATCAACATAGGAACAGAGAACAAACGACAGTGTGCCATGCACAAACAAGAACCGACAAAGGATGATGAACAGACAGAAACTTAAATACACTGAGAGACAGGTGACGAGGTTGAACTAATTACATGAAAACAGGTGCAGACAATGACTGATTAACAAGACGAAACTAAACAAGACAAGATAGAACTACACATGTGACATAGCGCCCCCTTCGGAAAGGCGCGTCCTCGCGCCGTAGAAAGAGGAAGGCGGAGGCTTCGGAGGAGGGCGTGGAGCTGGAGACGGGCAGTGTACAGGGGACGATGGCCGCCGCCATGGTGAAGCTGACAGAGGGAGGGGCCAGGGAGGAGTCCAGACAGAGTGGGTGGATGACGTGCTGGGGCTGATCGATGGCAACGGAACCATGGCAGTTGGTGGAGGAACCGGGGGAGCTTCTCGGCCGACGGACCTCGGCGCCGCCGCCGACCCGGAAGTTTGGCGCCGAGCCGCTGGCACGCGTGACCGAGGAGCCGACGCTGGTCTGCATGACCGGGGTGACGGTGTGGTGACTGAGGACGACAGGGAGGTTGAAGGGAGGGAGGAGCTCGCTGACGGTGTAGGGGTGACAGGTGGAGGTGAAGCCGCCAACCCGGAAGTCCGTGGCGGAAGCTGAGCATCGACCCCCGGAGGCCGAACTGGAGGATCGAGGGAGCCCAGCGGAGCTTCCGGGCTGACGGGCCGAGGAGGTGATGAGGGAGCTGTGGGTCGAGGTGCAGGTGACGGGCTGAAGGGTCTAGAAGGTGACAGGGGCCTGGAGGCCTGAAGGGAAGCCGGGGACTCCGCCTCGAGCCTTGCTGGTGAACGGGCAGCCCGACGTGCTGGTGAGGAGCCGCACGGGGTGAGCGACGGGGGCAGAGCCGAGGAGCTGGTCGTTGGCAGCGGTGGCCACGGATCCTGGGGGCTGACTGGGATCAGCGGAGGAAGATCTCCGGACGGGACCGGGAATGACGACACAAGGGCGGGTATATGGGTGGGGAAAGGATCCGCGGCCCACTGTTTCAGGATGTTGAGGACTGCTCCTGGCTCTGCGATGGACCGTTCCGCTCGCTTCACCACCTGGTCCCCGAGGTCGTCGAAGTCCGCTCCGGCTTTGGAGCGCACCCCGGGCTGCCAAGCGGAGGCGGAGCGTTCGCCGTTGCACCTCCAGACCAAGTAGTCCAGGTGGGGACGAGCCTCCGGGCTTAGCAGGTAGTTCAGCGTGGGTAAGTCCATATCCATATCTTTTTTTCTCGCGTTGAGAGGTCGGTTCTTCTGTAACGCCGGGATGACAGGAGACGAGGGTACAAATAACAGCAGGTTTAATCAACATAGGAACAGAGAACAAGCGACAGTGTGCCATGCACAAACAAGAACCGACAAAGGATGATGAACAGACAGAAACTTAAATACACTGAGAGACAGGTGACGAGGTTGAACTAATTACATGAAAACAGGTGCAGACAATGACTGATTAACAAGACGAAACTAAACAAGACAAGATAGAACCACACATGTGACATTTCCTTTATTTTTAACTGTCGCTGTTGGACAGTGTTACTTTATAAAAACTAGTGACTTTTACACTTATTAATGTCACAAGTTTCTGTAAATGAACTAAAACTGAAAGTACAATATGGCTTTGTGCTCTTATCAAATTACAAAAGATTGTGAATCAATTAAACATGTATATATCCTGTTTGAACTGTGTGTTTTCAGTGAAATGTGCTCTTTGTTGACGTGATGATCTTGAGATCTGGTGTTTCTCTGCTCAGATCAGTGAATGAATGCAGTGAACTCCATCTCTGTGAATTTATTCTGCATTTAGGAACGTGGCGGGCACAAGTTATGCGTTATTTTCACATTTGCATAATTCCCAACATTTCTGTGGGCAGATTATTACAGTATTTCACTAGATTTGTAATGAGACACTTTTATAAATCTGTTTTCAGTTTTCTGACTAAATTAAAGCTCAAGAGTTTATCTAATACAATGAAGAAGTGAAGAAATTAAAAAAAAGAAAAAGCCAACTTACTGAAATGCTATTTAAACTTATTATTATTATTATTATTATTATTCTGACCATGAAACCGTTGACTGTAACTCGTCCTAGAGCTTTAACTCTACAACCACCAAACTCAGACCAGAGCTTCAGACTATTCTGAAGTTAGTTGCTATATCTTTTAAAACTATCCTTTTAAAACGTCCATGTGCATGATACTGGTGCACATCTCTCTGTGCGTCATGTGTGTGACAGGAAATTCACAGACAGCACAGTCTCTTTTTCTTTTTTTGGCATGCTTAAATGGTTTAAAAGCAATTGCATGGATAAGAGTGTGATCATATATTGTAATGCTATCCAAAGGATGACAGAAAAAATGGATGCTGCATTAATTACGTTAAATATTTTTAATGCGTTAAACTGGAAAAAATTTATATATATATATATATATATATATATATAGTGACTTTACTCAGAACCATGCGACTCTAAGTTTCTTTGAAGTATTATTATATCCTATTATGCCCTTTTACAGAGTCTTGATTTTGTTTTTGTGGTGTACTAGAATATGTTTTCATGTTTGATTGCTCAAAAAACACATTATTTTTTTCACATATTTTACATTATTATAGCTCCTCTTTCCACTCTGAGGCTAGAAAGTAAGGCTGGGAATCAATTCCAAAAAGAATAAATTCTGAGGCATTTAGAATTGAGAGTAGATTCCAAAGGTTGTAATTCGTGACCTGCGCTTGTATGCACGTTTAATTTTTTTTGCAGTTATTAGTTTATCCACAAAGTGGCAACGGTGCCCTGGGGGCGTCGATTCACAAGGTAGTCAAACAAAAACTGTAGTGATTTTGGATTAGCCTCACACGAGGGCACCAAAATGTAGTGATTTATGGTCTTAAATATTAATATTTAGTGTTAATATTAATATTGAGTTTTTTTGGTCACACTTCACCTATGGTGAGTGTCAGATGATTCCTTCCTATATTTCGGGGCACCAGCCAAGGAATCTCACCATGACAATAAAGAACAATCATGGAAGATTGTTGACTGAATTAGAATTTCATAAATTGGTGGAAGGTTGTCATCTGACCAAAGGATTTAGTGAGATTCGGGCGAGCTTGTAGAGTCTCTAATTATCAACACAAGAATGACACAGTTTGCAATAAAAATGAATTTATTAACAAAAAGATATACAAGAGTAAAATATCACACTCACTAAATACTACTAAGGAAAATGACTAAATAACTAATGAAATTGAATCAATAATCAAACAGAAACTACAAACTAAATACAAATAAACGTCAACAAAATGAATGCCAAGTAGATGAGCAACAGATTGGTTATAAAGATACGTCAACTCTTCTTTCAAACAAGGGTGACCAAAAAAAACCCAACTATAATGTATTCAGGGAGAAAAAAACTCATCTCACAAAAAAGATCATTTATTTATACAAGTAAATATGCCAATATAACAAAATAAATTTAATAACAAAATACATATAACAAAAGTTCATTCCCCCTCAAAAGATATTAATAACCAGCCAACCCTCTCTAAACCCCAACACAATGCCAGCTTCTTTGCACAGAACAATTCAAAATAAAAAGCAAAGTAAATTACATAAATACTCCCAAAATCATATTAAATAGCAAAAACAACACACTCAAAAAAAAAAAAACACACTCCAACCCCATAAATTACACTGCAAACACAGCCCTCATGCAAAGAAATAGTTAATGTATTTTAAAGCATCAATATAGTTTAAGGAGTATAGAGGTTGACTGGAAACACGAGGCTGGGAAGTGATATACAAACAAAAAGAAAAGGTAGAAGAAAAAAATATGAAAAACCCCTCTAGCCAGTCCAGTTCATAACAACAACCATAAACTCTAATTGTGATGGAGGCATACAGCGCGCACATGCATAATAATAAGTCCATGGCCGTTAACACCTTAGATTCAGGCATGGAGGGCTGAGGTGAACAAAGGCAGCCTGTGATGAGATCAGCCTGTGATCAGTGGGCTTTTGATGTCGTCTTTCCTGCCCTTCACCTTTGGCAGTCCTAACTACAATAGTATTTAATTAATAATAATAGTTAATAATAGTCCTTCAGTTGTTGTTGAGGGCACTATCACACCCTTTTGTCTTTATTTTGATTGTGAAGCTCTGGCGCCATCATGTCTGCTATTCACTACAACTGCAAAAACTGAACAGACCGGAACGCACGCAAGCTACAGTGACAATGGAGGCCTACATAGACGAGAGATTGTGAGAAGAGGTTGATGAGTGCCTTCATTTGTACAACTCTAGCATGAAAGAATACAAATATGTTTACATGGGTTGTAACTCGTGGTGAGAGATTGCTCAAAACGGCGCATACACCGGCGCGTACAGAAGTGCAGTTTCCAAGGTTGTGTGTTTGACTGTGCGTGTACACTAGCGAACGCGTAAAAAAAACTAAATATACCCAGGGCTTAATAGTGATTTTCCATGAGGCACAAGATTTAATTTGCAGGGCACATTTTTTTGGTGAAGTGTCAATGGAACATGAAAACTCTAAAGATAACACTCTGATTGCTCAAGACGCATGAGATAAATGGTAAATGCCACCATCCATCTGTATTAATTTGTTAATTTTCATGCAGAAAATGCATATTATCTGTTTCTCTAGATACTTGACTAATAAAAACCAAATAAAAAATTCATGACTTTACATTTATTTATTTTTGCTACATTTATGATCAACTTGTGGAGTCTTTCTGACCAATAACTAATTATAATTCATTAATCAATCCACACATTAATGAATTCACAAGTGGCTTATCTGTGCATCTGATTAAGTATCTGATAAACTCTAATGTGATCTGTCATGTTTTGGTATTCAGAGTATTGCTCAGTAATGAATTAACTTAAACCATAATGTAAAATTAAAATGTAGTTTTATTTTTTCTAGACTTTCAGACTGCAGTATCAGAGAAGAAGGTTATAAAGCTCTGGCTTCAGCTCTGAGATCAAACCCTTCACACTTGATAGAGCTGGATCTCACAGGAAATGATCCTGGACAATCAGGAGTGAAGGAGCTCGATGATTTACTACAGGATGAACACTGTACATTAAAGACCATCAGGTGATTAAAACCTTTAAATATTTAATAAAATTGTACTTTTAAAAAAACCCTGCAACAATAACAATAATCAGTTGAGTTTCATGTCTTGTCATAAGGAATGAACTCACATTAACAGCACTATGAGTTACTGCACTTCTGCTGTGTTGATGAAAACGGTACAGATATTATATTTCCTGAAGCAGGAAAACTTGCAAATTTTGTTTTAAATTAAGCAATTTATTTCCACAAATGCAATGAACATTAAAAAAAATTACGTAATATCCAGTATTTTTTTTTTTTTTTTTTGGATTTCTTTGCAGCCCTATAAGCATTAGTTTATGGTTATGAAGCTAAAACTTAAAAGGATTGCTTTAGAAGCAAATTCCAAACTCTAGGAACATCTGAAAAACAAATGGAACGTCACACTAAAGTTGCAAATCATTTGAATCTTAGAAATTCCAATTCCGATTCTACTTATCAAGTCCTAGTTTCGATTCATAGTCTTTTTCCAAAACGTTCTGTTGCAGCTGAACATCATGAACAAAAATCTAAAGGCTAAAGAACTTATGGAAGGAACTTTTTTTAACCAACAACAACAAAAAATAACTAGCCCAACTAGTTTAAATTTCAAGCATTATTAAAGACAATAAACACTCAGCAATTAAACTAAAAGATACAAATGTTTTAAGATATTCAGATATTCAGGTACAGAAACTGTAATCAAATGTAATATATGCATTACAAATTCAGTTGCAGTTTCTTACAATTATTTGATTCCTGACGTGAATCGGAATTAATTTTCGATTCACAATCCTACATCACACTCATACAACTATGGAAACATGGGTATGTTTAATAAAACATATTAATAAAAATATAAACCATTTCCACTAGTATAAGCAGGATGGGAGCAGCAAAAGGTATAAAATTATAACAAGATTATTTAATCTAAAATTGTTGTCATCTTCCTGTAGGTTTTTGAAAAGTCCTGCTGCACAGGAAGCGTGTGAGTATCTCACTAAAGTTCTGAGTCAAAGTCCATTATTACTGACAGAACTGGATCTGAGTGAAGATAAATTAGGAGATCTGGATGGAGAGAAGCTCTCTGCTCTTTTGATGGACTCTCATAGTAAAGTGGAGAAAATCAAGTGAGTCAACATGATTTATACATTACAACTGATATGAGGACCTGTTGGTATGGTGTGTGTTGAATATGTGTGGCATAATAAATAATGCTGTTTCTGTTTTTAGGTTGAATAATTGTGGTCTGACAGAGAAAAGCTGTTCAGTTCTAGCTACTGTTCTCTCCTCCAAAACCATCCTGAAAGAGCTGAACCTGAACAACAGCCGTCTGCTGGACTCAGGAGTCAAACAGATCTGTGAAGGACTGAAGAAATCAACACTGAAGATACTCAAGTGAGTACAGTTCACCATCTGCTACACTCAACACCACAGAAATCACAGGAATATGTCACACTGGATATTCTGTTCCCTCTGTCTTTTCGATTTTGTCAAAAAAAAAAAAATGGAAAAGCCTGCTTTGAACTTTGATATTTGATAATTTACTGATAAAAATATTTGTATTTATAAATATAAAATCTGCCAGATGTACAAATGTCAGTATTGTTTGCTGGAGTCAATTTACAATGCATTATTAATTATTAATTATTCTATAATTAATCATGTTTACATTTTCATTCTTGTTCTAGACTTTCAGACGGCATACTATCATGTTTTCCGATCAAGTAGCTCAATATGAGAGGCAATGTAAAATGCAATATGTGAAATAAAATATCATCATTGATTAAGTGGTGGAAATAAAGGATGAAGAGCACTGCACAGTAACAAAACTCAGAGACATTTACACGCGTGTACCACAGGTGTAGTAGTGTGCAGACTCAAAATACGTCAGTTACATGCTTCATTTTGCTTTCATATCACAATAATTTTAATAGTAAAACAAATTGAAGCATTTTAACTGATATCAGTTTATTTATATCAGTATATTATATATCAGTTAATTAGTTTTTATATTATAAATTAATTCAAATAAATTAGAGTGAACATTGTTTCAGAATTAAGTTATGTTTGATATTTGCTAGATTCAGAAAGTGTACGGTCTTGGAGCAGATAAAATGAAAAGGGAGTTCATATATCTGACTGCTTGGTTTCAAGTGTCCGTGATATCAAATCATCGACATGACAGTCATAATAGATTTGAATCATGAGACCAGTGAAGATTCACACCCCTATTTATAATATACTTGTGTTGATATTGTGTAATTTATGTGAATGCATTTTCTCTAGTCTTTCAGACTGCAGTATCACAGAAGAAGGTTATAAAGCTCTGGCTTCAGCTCTGAGATCAAACCCTTCACACCTGATAGAGCTGGATCTCACAGGAAATGATCCTGGACAATCAGGAGTGAAGGAGCTCAATGATTTACTACAGGATCAGAAGTGTAAACTCAAGATACTGAGGTGAGACGTGATCAAATAATACAAAATAAATGACATACAGGTGAATTAAGAGAAATGTATGCCTCTTTTCCACCATCTAGCCAAACTGTTCTACTTGCTTAACTGAATGTGGTTTCATTTTCCATTAAGGGGCTGATAGCAGAGCTCTTTAGAATGTAATAAAAATTCATCAGTCATTTCCTTGGTAACGCAAGAGTTTAGAGATGGCATTAGATGTAAATATAACATTCACATTATGGAGGATGGAGGATTTTAATTGGATTATTTACTTGTGTTTACTTCACTCAAATAGCACGCTTGGCCAGCTATAGAGAAACTGGTAGCCAGGGGACAGACAAGTGTCAAGTCCCCTTTATTTATATAGCACTTTTTACAATGCAAATTGTGTCAAAGCAGCTTTACAGTAATAACTGGCAAATAATTTTTGGCTGCACAGTAGCTCTTAAAAGGAAATGGTGTCATTGGCCT
Organism: Zacco platypus; assembly: GCA_038088235.1. Classification (NCBI taxonomy): domain Eukaryota; kingdom Metazoa; phylum Chordata; class Actinopteri; order Cypriniformes; family Xenocyprididae; genus Zacco; species Zacco platypus. The sequence continues at coordinate 31,491,819 of CM076075.1, forward strand.
GCTTGAATAAATTCAGTAATGATTCATTCCATTTTAAAAATCAATAGTTATTAATTTAGTTAATTTAGCAGTACTGGAGAAAACAGTGATGTAATTGTCCAGCTCAGTTCAGTTTGCATACAACGCATACAATGGTGTCAATGCAGGCAGATCAAAAACATTGTTGAATATCAAGTCAAGTGTCCCCAACTAAGCAAGCCAAAGGCAACAGCGGCAAGGAACCAAAACTGCAACAGGTGACAACAATCATCAGGTGACAAAAATCATCAGGTCATAAGTCTGATTTGGGATCGCAACAGTCAAAATATTTAATCCAGTTCCATCTAGTTGAAGATCGTATTCATCACGGTATGGGACGATTTGTTGGGGATCTGTGCCACTGGCTGTCGTGTTGGTCTTGTTGCTATTCATTTTCCTCTGCTCTATTGTTCTCCGTTGGCGTGACAACACAGCAGCGGTGGCGGTGTGAAGAGGCGCTGGTGGGGAACGATCAGCGCGGCATCTCCATCCCTCGGTGTTCCAGCGGCAGGGCAATTCTAAAAGAGCAACACGGGAGAAAAGTGTCTTTTTCAAGATGTCTTTTCGCCCATGGGTTTCTGGATGTGGTCGTTTCCTGACCTCATCTGACGGCCACGAGAGCATGACCATGTTGGCATTAAGATCGCGACTCTCTTTCTTCAATGCGGAAGGTGGAGTCCCCTCTGTTGCTACCCAATCCCCCGAGGCTTTTCAAGGGAGAGCTGCGGGGATGGTTAGCACTCTGGGAGGTCTGAGGGTGACAGTGGGAGCCTCTTCGTCGGGTCTGCCCCCACAAACCTCCCACTCCTCTATAATGCCATGTGCCGTCGAGTTGCCGGGTGCTGATGCGGGTCCTTCTCGTGAGGTTCCCCGCATCTCATTCGGCGCTCCAGATGGAGATTGGATGTCGATCGCTGCATCGGAGAGTGGGCGGTTATCTTCTGCAGATGAAGATGAAGCTGAACTTCCACCCTCCGGGGTGGTCGCACAAGCTGAGTCCAATGCGGAGCTGACAGCTATGCTGGCTTGGGCCGCCGCGGGCATCGGGCTCGAGTTGAACCCTCCACCGTGTCCCGAGCGCTCGCGGCTTGATGATTGGTTTCTAGGCGCGGGGCGCGGTTCACAGCCGCGTCCCGCCCGAGTGCCATTTTTTCCCGAGCTGCATGAGGAGGTTCAGAAGACGTGGAAGGCACCCCACACTGCCAGAAGCCGATCTTCTACCTCCTCTACTCTCACTACCCTCGATGGTGGGGCCGCCAAGGGGTACGTGGACATTCCACAGGTGGAACGGGCGATTGCGGTTCACTTGTGTCCGCAGTCGGCTGCCACCTGGCGGAATCGTCCGCGTCTCCCGTCCAAGGCGGGTAAGACGACGGCGGCTCTCGCCGCTAAGGCTTACTCCGCCGCTGGACAGGCGGAACCCGCCCTGCACGCCATGGCTATCTTGCAAGTCCATCAGGCGAAAGCTCTCAAAGAGCTGCACGAGGGTAGTTCGGACCCAGGGGTTTTGCAAGAACTGCGTGCTGCGACCGACCGACGAAAGTCACAGCACGTGCCCTGGGTCAGACGATGTCCACTCTGGTGGTCCAGGAGCGCCATCTCTGGCTGGACCTGGCTGAAATGAAGGACGCCGACAAAGTTCGCTTTCTCGACGCCCCCATTTCCCAGGCTGGCCTCTTCGGCGACACCGCCGAGGACTTTGCCCAGCAGTTCTCGGCGGTGCAAAAGCAGACTGAGGCCATCAGCCACATCTTGCCTCGGCGAGATGCGGCTCCTGTCCCTCCTAGGACTGGCCCTCAGCCTGCTCATCGTCGAGGGCGCCCCCCGGCGGCTGCACAGGCTTCGGATGGATCGGAGAAATCCCGTCCCCCGCAAGCTTCCCGCAGGAAGGCGGCACAACCCGCTCAGGCCGCTAAAACTGTGAAAAGAAAGCAGAAGAAGCGGTCCTGAGATGGGTGGCCCAGAGATGGTGGGAGTTGCTCTGCCCCAGGAGGCGGTGAAGGCACCGCTCCTTCCCCCCGGAGTGGGCCGGGGGGTAAATCCTATGTTCCGTTTTCTTCATCAATAAAAGAGCAATTTCCACTATCTCTGAGTCAAAAAGGGTATGTGTTAACAGTGTGTGACGCACCGCCTCCTCACTCTCAACCACACCCGCTTTCGCCACAAGCAGGTCTCGGGCATGTCAGGGACGCACTGCCTCCCCATGCCCCCCTGCCTCGTCCCTCACGGGACACACAGAGCCAAGTGGGTTCACATCACTCACTGCCTCTACTTCGGGACGCTCTGCTTCCCGGGTTGGGCCCCAGTGCTCCATGCTGCCCCCCCACGGGTACTTCTGGTGTTCGGATGATACCACTCGTACGGTATCTGGGGGCCTGGCTAGGCCTTCCCAGCCCGTCCCGTTGGCTCATTCGAACAGTCAGACTCGGCTACACAATCCAGTTTGCCAGGCGTCCTCCCAGATTCAGTGGTGTCCTATCCACTTCAGTGGTGGGCAGAGATACCACTGTTTTGCGGGAGGAGATTGCGGTCCTGTTGGCGAAGGACGCAATAGAGCCGGTCCCACAAGCCGAGATGAAGTCAGGGTTTTACAGCCCGTACTTCATAGTACCCAAGAAAAGCGGGGGGTTACGACCAATCTTGAACTTACGTGTCTTGAATCGGGCCCTGCACAAGCTCCCGTTCAAGATGCTCACCGTGAAGCGCATGCTCACATGCATTCACGCACAAGATTGGTTTGCAGCAATCGACCTGAAGGACACATACTTCCATGTCTCGATCCTCCCTCGACACAGACCGTTTCTACGCTTTGCGTTCGAGGGTCGGGCATACCAGTACAAGGTCCTACCCTTCGGGCTGTCCCTGTCCCCCCGTGTCTTTACAAAAGTCGCGGAGGGGGCCCTTACCCCACTCAAGGAAGTGGGCGTTCGCATCCTCAACTACCTCGACGACTGGCTCATTCTGGCCCAGTTCCGAGAGCAGTTGTGCGAACACAGGGACCTGGTGCTCACGCACCTCAGCCGGTTGGGGCTTCGGGTCAACTGGGAAAAGAGCAAACTCTGTCCAGCACAGAGGATCTCTTTTCTCGGTGTGGAGCTGGACTCGGTCAACATGACGGCACGTCTCACCAACGAGCGTGCACAGTCGGTGCTGAGCTGCCTGAATTCGTTCTCGCAGAAAACAGTGGTCCCACTGAAACATTTTCAGAGGCTCCTGGGGCATATGGCATCCGCAGCAGCGGTCACGCCGCTCGGATTGCTCCATATGAGACCACTTCAGCACTGGCTACACGGCCGAGTCCCGAGGTGGGCATGGCACCATGGCAAGCTCCGTGTGGTCATCACGCCGAGCTGTCGCCAAACATTCAGCCCGTGGTCGGACCTTGCTTTCCTACGGGCCGAGGTGCCCCTAGGACAAGTGTCCAGGCATGTTGTTGTCACAACAGATGCCTCCACCACCGGCTGGGGTGCTGTGTGCAATGGGCATATTGCGTCGGGCTCCTGGACAGGACCCCACCAGCAGTGGCATATCAATTGCCTCGAGTTGCTAGCAGTACTGCTGGCCCTGCGCTGGTTTCGGCCGTTGCTGCAGGGCAAGCATGTACTGGTCCGGAGGGACAACACATCGGCAGTAGCGTACATCAACCATCAGGGTGGTCTACGCTCACGCCGCATGTCGCAACTCGCCCGACGACGCACAGGTAGACCTGTTTGCCTCTCAGGAATCTGCTCACTGCCAGTGGTTTTATTCCCTGACCGAGGGGACCCTCGGCACGGATGCACTGGCACACAGCTGGCCCCGGGGCCTACGCAAGTATGCGTTTCCCCCAGTGAGCCTTCTTGCACAGCTACTGTGCAAGGTCAGGGAGGACGAGGAGCAGGTCTCGCTAGTTGCGCCGTACTGGCCCAACCGGACCTGGTGCCCGGAACTCATGCTCCTCGTGACAGTCCCTCCCTGGCGAATTCCCTTGAGGAAGGACCTGCTTTCTCAGGGACAGGGCACCATATGGCACCCGCGTCCCGACCTTTGGAACCTCCACGTGTGGTTCCTGGACGGGACGCGGAGGACTTAAGTGGCCTACCGCTCGCGGTAGTTGACGCGATCACTTCGGCTAGAGCTCCCTCTACGAGGCGTGCTTATGCTTTGAAGTGGAGTCTCTTCGCTGCTTGGTGTTCTTCCCGCCAGGAAGACCCCCGGAGATGCCCGGTCAGTTCAGTGCTTTCCTTCCTTCAAAGTGGTTTGGAGCGGAGGCTGTCCCCCTCCACCTTGAGGTTCTATGTGGCCGCCATCGCAGCACATCACGATGTGCTCGATGGCAGGTCACTAGGAAAGCACGATCTGATCATCAGGTTCCTGAGAGGTGCCAGGCTGTTAAACCCTCCTAGACCTCCCCTAATTCCCTCTTGGGACCTTTCTGTAGCTGAAACATCTGTCTCTGAAGACAGTGCTCCTGACGGCGCTCGCTTCGTTTAAGAGGGTAGGGGACCTGCAAGCATTTTCGGTCAGTGAAGCGTGCCTGGAATTCGGGCCGGCTTTGTCTCACGTGATCTTGAGACCCCGGCCTGGATACGTGCCCAAGGTTCCCACCACTCCCTTTCGGGACCAGGTGGTGAACCTGCAAGCGCTGCCCCGGGAGGAGGCAGACCCAGCCCTTGCGTTGCTTTGTCCCGTTCGCGCTCTCCGCGCTTACGTGGACCGCACGCAGAGCTTGAGAAGCTCCGAGCAGCTCTTTGTTTGCTTTGGAGGACAACAGAGAGGGAAGGCTGTCTCCAAACAGAGGTTGGCCCACTGGATAGTGGATGCCATCGCCTTGGCGTACCATTCCCAAGGCGAGCCGTGCCCCCTAGGGGTGAGAGCACACTCCACTCGGGGTGTGGCCTCCTCCTGGGCGTTGGCGCGTGGCGCCTCTCTGGCAGAGATCTGCAGAGCTGCGGGCTGGGCGACACCGAACACATTCGCCAGGTTTTACAACCTCCGAGTGGACCCGGTGTCCTCTCGTGTGCTGTCTACAGCTAGATAGCCACGGGAGACCGCTTGCTGCGCCATTCTCCTTTCACGAGGAGATGCGAGCGCTGGTCTACTCCTCAGTCAGTTCCCCAGCTGGTGAACCCTGTGGAGTTCCTCCTGCATCCTTCGGCAGTCAGACGCGGCGGAGGCATCAGACGCCAGGTCCAGTACTCGTGTACATGCCCCCAGTGGTCAGTCCTTGTACTGGGCTAGGTGCCCATATGCTGTGATTCCCTGCGGGTAATCCCATATGTGTTAGTCCACGGTACGGTTTCCCCGAGGGTAAACCCGTGTCTTCCCTGGGCGACCAGCCCTGCCCCTGAGGTGTAGCGCTCCTCCCCAGACTGGGTAGGACCTTCCTCAGGGAGCCCTCCATATGCAGATACTGCCCAGCAGGTCAGTGCATATGTGCTCCACACGTTACCTCCCTTCGGGCAGGGTGTGGTCTCTGTAGCTTCCCCAAGAGGGACGCTTTCCCATCGTTTTTGGTCATGGCTGCAAAAAGGTGGGAGTTGAGTCACCGAAGCACTCTTCCCCTGAGGTAGAAACAACAGCTTCGACTATCTCCTGAGTAAGACCCTGTCCTCTCCATCCCTCTGGTATGGAAGACATTGTAGGGCTTGCTCCGGGTGCTGGAGGGTTACGACATTTGCGGTTGCTCTTGCAGGTGGCACGCCTAGGCCTGCCAGCATCTGCTTCCCCGACGCTTGTAGCGTGGCTCGGTTGCTATGGCGTTTTCCAGGGGATCCCATGACGTCAGTCCGACGTAACGTCGAACGTGACTGACTGATAGGGAATGTCTAGGTTACGTCCCCTTGCCATAGCACTGAGTCACTGCTGAGCGGCCGAGATCAGTTTTTCGGCTCCTCAGCAAAGCATGAATGAAGTGAGTAATGCCGGCTCTATTTATACCTGGATGCCGGGGGAGGGGCCCGGCATGTAAATCTCACTGGCCAATTCTCATTGGCTTGTTTTTTACTACGTGGAGGTGATAGGGCTCCCAGGCGAGATCCCATGACGTCAGTCCGACGTAACGTCTCCGTTCCCTCCTTCAGGGAACGGGGGTTACATTAGTAACCTAGACGCTCTTCTTCTGATGTTACGAGTGCATCTGGTGTTATAGGAAGTGTTCCCGGGTCCGGCTGGCCTAATCTATGCAGCCTAACAATCCTTTAACGAATATGAAAACATAAATTGATAGTGTTATGTAGTTTAGTTGCCAAATAGGAAAATGATCTACTGCCTGTGTTTGATTTTGATATTAAAAGGTATTAACAACTGGCCAGAATTCTGAGATCGTAATTGACGCGAAGGTACTTGGGAGCTAAATCATTTTAGATTTTAAAATCTATACGATGTTTAATAGGGAGCCAATGCAGTTTTGACAGAACCAGGCTAATATGGTCATACTTCCTGGTTCTAGAAAGGACTCTAGCAACTGCATTTTGGACCAGCTGTAGTTTGTTTATTAAGCGAGCAGGGCAACCACCCAGTAGAGCATTACAGTAATCTAGTCTCGAGGTCATGAACGCATGAACTAGCTGTTCCACATTTGTCATTGAGAGTATATGTTGTAGTTTAGATTTATTTTTAAGATGGAAGAATGCGGTTTTACAAATGCTAGAAATGTGGCTTTCAAATGAAAGATTGGTTTCAAAGAGCACACTCAGGTTCCTAACAGATGACGAAGACCTAACAGATGACGAAGACATAACAGAGCAGCAATCAAGTGTTAGACAAATTCTAGGTTATTGTGTGCAGAAGTTTTTGGTCCAATAATTAGAATCTCTTTTTTTTCTGAATTTAGTAGTAGGAAATTACCAGACATCCGATTTTTTTTTTATATCAGCTATACATACCCGTTTCGTCAGGGTGAAAAGAAATATAGACCTGAGTATCATCAGTGTAACAGTGAAAACTAATGCCATGCTTCCTAATCAGAGCATGTGAGCGAAGAGGAGCGGTGTGAGGCTCCGCTCATGTTCCAGCTCTATGCCAGTCTGCTCCATTCTCACGCAAAACTTTGCGTTCCCTCGAAAAGATGTTTGCATTCCCACGCAAAACTTTGCGTTCCCTCGAAAAGATGTTTGCGTTCCCACGCAAAACTTTGAGTTCCCTCGTTTGCGTTCCCACGCAAAAATATTATCGTTCCCTTGCAAAACCTGTTGTGAGCTCGGACAAAACCTTCCTGTTTAATGTCCCTCTGGCTGCAGCAGTGTTTCAGTCAGCTCCGTGCATTAATACACTCAAATGATGCGCGGCTCATTTAGAGTTTGAACTTGTTTGACTCAAACATAAGGAAAAGCAAAGTTTTGCATGGGAACGCAAAAGATTTTTTTTTTAAAAATTCCTCCCCATCCCAAATTTTTCCATCACCACGTCCCTTTAGGGGTTCCGTAGAGCTAGGCAAACTGTGCATCTCTTTAATATCATACAGATTACATTGCAGGATAATATTTGTTTTAAATGAGAATTGTTTTATTCATTTATTTAGACGTATATTTCCTGTTTGTGTGATGAGTAGGCTATTTGCTGATTTTCAGTTAATTTTTGAATTTTTAGTAAGATTCTCACAGAGACAGTTGAAAGCACACCGTTTATTTTATTTTTTACAAAAACACAAGGTTTTGATTTTATTGTGAGTGTACACAAATAAAAGTAGACCCTTTATAGTTGTCTTTCAGTAATCTTTATGGACAAAAAAAATGACGGAGTTGCTTCAGCTCTCATTAAGGAAAGATCCATCAGAACACGCCACGCGTTCGTTGAACAGGGTTAAAGAAAACATAGCCTACTTAGATTCATATTTATGTTTAAATATTATAATATTATTTTTTTAATTTATGATTTATGAAAAGTGAACAGCATGAGTAAGACACTAGGCCTACATCGTAAGATGTGCAATATGTTGGGAGACAGCAGTGGGTCAGACATGATTTTGTTTTGTGTTGTAGAAAGCCATTCTTTAAAGTGAATTTCGTTTTGTGTAAATGGTTTCTTATTTTTAATCAATGTTTCATCAACCAATTGCCTGGATTTAATAGGCCTACATGAGAAGAAAACCAAGAACGTTGGGTGTGTATTGAAGTGCAGAAAAAAACAAACTGCTTTTGAGGCTGAAACAATATGTCTTTCTGTTTTAATAAATTTCTTGAATACATGTCTCAATTACAGTAAGTCTATAGATAGTTGTGATATGTGTGGCTTTAAAGCAGTAAGCTATATTATAAAGTGGAAGGCTATAAATAAACGTGACGTGATGTGGCGTAACTTGACTGGAGAGTGCTGAATCACAGAGCTGGTGCAAACATATCCACATCGCTATGATCAGATCAGAGAGCTTTTCATATTTGTTGTGTGTTTTTGTTTTTGTGAGGAAAGCACACATCTCATAGCCCTATTAATAATCTAAACGGCGCTCACAGCAGCATGGACGCGTCAAGATGTTCATTAACACGATGATGCTACGAAGGTATTTCAAAGTTCTTTTTACCCCAAAACAAAGTATGAACAAGAACTTTGTTGCAATTACATCACAAAATGAATATTTGCTTACTAATTTTCTCCACACCTCCTTTCAATTAGGCCTAAGCCTCCTCCTTCGTTCTTAACTTTGATGATCAGGGAATTCTGGGTTGAGCGAGTGGACTGAGTGGACTGAGCGAGCGGAGCGGAATCTTCAGCAAGAATATTAGCCGCTCCGTTCCCTGCTCCGCTCGTGCTCCACTCCGCTCACATGCTCTGTTCCTAATGACATCTCCCAAGGGTAGCATGTACAGAGTGAAAAGCAACGGTCCAAGTACTGAGCCTTGCGGTACTCCATATTGAACTTGTGATCAATATGACATCTCTTCGTTTACTACTACAAACTGTTAACGGGCAGATTTGAACCATGCCAATGCAATTCCACTAATGCCAACATAATTTTCAAGTCTATTCGAAAGAATATTGTGGTCAATAGTGTCAGAAGCAGCACTGAGGTCTAGTAACACTAATAGAGAGATACGATCTGATGATAAGAGCAAATCATTTGTAACTCTAATGAGAGCAGTCTCAGTACTATGGAACGGTCTAAATCCTGACTGGAAATCCTCACAGATACCATTTCTTTCTCAGAAGGAACACTTTTTCTAGCATTTTTGACAGAAAAGGTAGATTGGAGATCGGTCTGTAATTGACTTATTCTCTAGGATCAAGTTGTGGTTTTTTAATAAGAGGTTTGATAATAACCAGCTTAAAAGTTTTCGGTATCTAGTGATAAAGAAGAATTAATGATCTTAAGAGGATCTATGACCTCTGGAAGCTTCTCTTTCAATAGCTTATCCGGTATAGGGTCTAACATACATGTTGTTGATTTTGATGATTTAACAAGTTTAGACCATTCTTCCTCTCCTATTGCAGTGAATTATTGAAATTTTTCCTCAGGGATTCTACAATCCACTGTCTGATGTGATACTGTAATAGACAATTGCATGGCTATAATTTTCTCTCTAATATTGACAATCTTGCAAATAAAGAAGGTTATAAAGTCATTACTGCTGTGCTGTTTGGAAACATCAGAAGCTGAAGCTGTATTTCTTGTTAATTTAGCCACTGTATCAAATACATACTTAGGGTTGTGTTTATTTTCCTCTAAAAGATTTGAAAAATAAGCAGATCTAGCGGTTTTTAAGGCCTTTCTGTACTCAATCCTTCTCTCTCTCTCTCCATGAAATACGAAAAACTTCTAGTTTTGATTTCTTCCAGCTGCACTCCATTTTTCTGGCTGCTCTCTTAAGGGCCTGAATGTGCTCGTTATACCAATCCAATCCTGAGTGCCAGCATGGTTCAGCTCAGTTAGCCAATCATGCTGAGAATTCCGGCCTGACAATAGATTGTAATTGTGCCGTGCCAAACCAGAATCAAGTGGAAATATTACTGGAACTGTTTCGTAGTGTTCTTACAACAGTTTGGCCCAAAAGTGAAAACGTTGCTGTAAATTAATTAATGCAATAAACTCCACAGTCTTTTGTTGTTGTCAAAGTTAACAAGGATTAACATTAGACTATTAATAAAAAAAAATGACTGCAGATTATTAAGAACTGAATTAATTCCTGCTTCATCTTCTCTTCTGCAGGTTTTTGGGTCCTGCGGCTGATGAAGCCTGTCAGTATGTGAGAAGAATTGTGGGTAAAAACCCGTTACTCCTGAGAGAGCTGAATCTGAGTGGATGTAAACTAAGAGACACACGAGTGAATCAGATCTCTGCTCTACTGAAGGACAAACACTGTAAACTCAACACACTGATGTGAGTATTTCCCTTGGTTCAATGCTTTACATGTAAAATATCTTTATCTGGTATGGACTATAACAATCGTTGCTCATTAAAAAAAGTTTTGTGATAAATTAAAGAAATTTCCTGTCTTTGTTTTCTCTTCTCTTCAGGCTGAATAATACCAGTATTACAGCAGAAGGTTGTGCTGCTCTGACTTCAGCGTTTAATTCAAACCCTTCAAACCTGACAGAGCTGGATCTGAGTGGAAATAAACTAGGAGACTCTGGAATAAAGCAGATCTGTGCTCTGTTGAAAAATACACAATGCAGATTGAAGAAACTGAAGTGTGTATTAACATTCATCTACATTTACGCATGTTAGATTTAAATTTGATTTATACATGTCCATTTGATTAGATTGTCATGAAAAATGGCATGTATGCTGAAATTTCAATTATGCTTCTGCTTAATTTTTTTTAATTGTTTATCACACACAAATATATAAACATGAATCTAAATAAGTACTAAAATTTTGTAAACATTTTTAAGTGATATGTAATTGTTCATGAAGGCTGGAAATGGAAAAATGCCTTATATTCAGGTGTGCTTAATTATTAAGCTGTTTTTTATAAAACCACTATTAATTTTGCATTTAATCACTTAGAAGTGATATATAATTGTTCATGAAAGCTGGAGATGGAAAGTGCCTTATATTCAGGATTACAGGTTTTTTTTTTTTTTTTTTACATATAAAATGAGATTTAAAAAATATAAAAAAGAGATTTAATTCAGACTGAAGTCAAAAATTATTAAATGCCCATGAGAAGAATGCAATACTAATGCAATACTAGAAATTAGTTAAGGCATGATCACTGGACAGCAAAATGCTCGTTTGGTCAGCAGGATCAAGGTGTCAGGATATCAAAGACGAAGGTAAAAAATGCTAAAAAAAAAAGATACTTTTTAGTCTATCTCTGCAAGACTTTTCAGGATAGGAGATGGACTAAAAATTAACTCCCTTAACTTACTGCCAGATTCTGGAAGATAAATTCTTCAAACAGTGGGACAAGAGGATGTGGTACTGGTCCTTCAAGAGTCACTTGAATTCAAAAAGAGTCACTTTATCTGTCTATTAAAGCCAGTTTAAAGCCGCGCTTAAACAGTCTTCATGTATTTTACAACACTTCAGTGTGTGATTCTTATTAACTGGGGTTCATTTTTTAGGATTCTTTACCTAACCTAAGTCCATGAGATCCTGACACCTTGCACTTCTGGAGACTCCAGGTAGGTTGCAGTTCTGGAAAATGGTGGCACTGGAGTCTAAAGGGTTCCTGATGGCTTCACACTTTATTCTTAACCTTGATTCTTTTACAGTTTACATATCTTTTCTTCTCTACCTGTTTTTGTCTGACCCTGCTGACCCAATGAGCATTTCCCTATCCAGTGATCATGCCTTAACTAACTTCTAGTATTGCATCCTTCTTATGGGTGTTTACACCAACCACTGTGTCAAACTTTTATATGTAAAAGAAAACCTGTAAACCTGAATATAAGGCACTTTCCATCTCCAGCTTTCATGAACAATTATATATCACTTCTAAGTGATTAAATACAAAATTAGTAGTGGTTTTATAAAAACCAGCTTAATAATTAAGCACACCTGAATATAAGGCATTTATTTTATAAATGAGAAATTAAAAAAAAATGACATTTTAATGTTATACAGTTTCTCCCAGATTTTTTTAAATATTTAAATTGTTGATTTTGTAATTTTATTTTTTTTTTGTATTTTAATGTGATGTTTTTGTAAATGTATTTGAATTGAACTATTGTATTTTAATGCTGGCATGACTTTCACTATATACATTTTAGCACTATATGTATTTTAGCTTAGAAAATTCTCTCAGGTTCATTATGTATAAAACAGTATTTTTATGTACTGTCTCAAAGAAATAATCAACAGAAATCATTTTACAAAGTAACCATTAGTTGCAGCTCTGTTTTAGTTATAGTATATTTTGAATTATTGTAAAGCAATCAGATGAACCAAACTCTGCCCAAAACACACATTAGTGATCACTAAATATAAGCATTAATTCTCTCTCACGTTCATCATTTTAGGCTGAGTGATTGTGGTCTAACAGAGAAAAGCTGTTCAGCTCTTGCTACAGTCCTGAGATCAAACTCCAGTCTGAAAGAGCTTGACATCAGCAACAATAATCTGAAGGATTCAGGAGTGAAGAAACTCCAGAACGGATTAGAAAATAAAGACTGCAAACTGGAGACGCTCAGGTAAAATGGTTAAATCAATCACATAATGGTTTTTTTTAAAGTCCCCCTATAGTAAATAGTTTTATCATTTAAAACCCATCTTTCATTATCAAATATATTTAAATGTTTATTTAGGGCTGTCCTAGACTAAAGATTTTTCTAGTGGACTAGTAGTTGTTCATTTAAGCCATTAGTCGACTATTAGTGCTAGTATATTAATAAGCCATAAATCATAAAAATGAGCCTTTTATTGCGTATATAATGATCCTTTAATTACATATATACTGGGTACATCAGCGTAATCAGCGCTCAAACGCACGCTTAATGCATTCCAGTCGTACAAACATAATGATTATGATCGTGTCATAAAAAAACAGGAGATGGTCTAAACATTTTAATCATTTATTGGTAATGTTTTCTCTGTTTTCTGCTGTGGAAATTAAGTCGACGATGCTGACTTGTCATCTCCGCAGAAGTGGATGCACCTATATGCACATTTCATATGTATGTGTGAGCCTACATAATCTGAGAATATTTATTTTTCATTTGAAATAGTTCGAATGGTTTGTTTAAAAGTAGATATTTCAAGCTTTCTATAGATATATTGCTCATGTCTGAAAGGCAAATAGCCTATATATAGCCTGCGCAGAGTTTCGGTTCAATTGTGACGTGCTCAAGTTCACTCAGACGGCAGAAAACGTATCCTGATTGTTTTCATAATTTTACAAAAGCACAACATTTTGTTGTTATTGTGAGTTTACAGAAATAAAAGTAGACCATTTACAGTTTGCTTTACTCTATCTATGACCAAAAATGACAGTATTTTAAGTTAAATGCAAGTGATCGCACCGGAGCCTATATGTCATGCAGCACGCACGCTCTCCACACAAACACATGGATATGCACTTAATAATAGCGCACATTTATCTAGGCTAACATTAGAGCGAGCGGACTTGTAAAGTTGTTACTACTGACATGTTTCAAGTGATGTCATATTTGCGTTCAATGAGCGATAAGTGAATAGACTTGTTTGAGATGCAGCGTCTCTGACCAATCGGCGTATAACATCATAGTACCGAGAGCGCTTGGAGAGCATACGACTTCTTATGCTTTTAGATTGCTCTTGCGGTACTTTGATGTCATACGCTGAATGGTCTGCGCAGCACCGCTGCATCTCAAACAAGCCTAATGTTTGGATTTCCTACCATTAATGATGAGAAAATTCCAAACGGAAGGGAACATAACTGTTAACATAACTGTTACAAATAAAGATACATTTTATATATTAAAAAAAAAAAAAATGTGTTATATAGCCTGTGTGGGTGAGTGTATTTCTCAGTTCTCAACTTTAATACTTGCGGTCTCATCTTTGGACACTGTAAGAAAACACATCTTACATATTGAAGATTAAAATTTCATTGTTTTAATATTATTTTAAATGTATAATTAAATGTATATTCTATTTGAAAGAGTGTAATGCATGAGAGTTGAGTTTGCATGTTATGCAGGGGAGAAGAGATAATTTTGCCTTCACAGGAATGTGTACTGTATTCTAAAGTGTACATGTACCTCGTGCTTCAGTTGAGGCAGTTGCTCCGTGATGTAAACACCTAATGATGTACAGAATTCCCTACAAGGTTGGGTTGGATGTGTATGTATGAAGCATACGTTCTATTTTAAAGAAACCAACTTGTTTTTCTCAACCTTGTAAGGACTTGTATGATCCCTAGTGATGGAATATAAGCTAAAGCAACATGTTGCTCCTCAGAGAAGAGAGGCACATGAAGCTGGCTTGAAGACATAGAATAAACTTCTCTCCTGATACACAATAAAAGTTTTCCTTGGCAAGGCAACTTGGTATCCAGTCCTGTGATTCAACTATACGGGGACAAAAGCTGTAATTTCAGATCAACAATATGACACTTATTTAAACATAACGAAAAAAAAAAAAAACTTGAATTGCTCTGTTTGCGAGTGATCTCGAATTCTCCCATCATCTAGCTTTAAAATTAATCATGAGTATTCATCTGGGTCACATGACCATAAATGATAAAACTACTTCCTCGAAGTGACCATCGCATGTACCCTTTGCTAACAGCCTTGTGGAAGGAATTCATTTGTTCACTTTCGTTTGGAACACCCCTACAAATGGCGTCCCTTTCACGAAGTGCCCTTCAAGGGTGCAAAAATGCCGTTTGGAATTTGCCCCATGTGTTCAACACATCCGGAGTTTTTTTTTTTTTCTTTCTGCGATTAAATGGCTTCTTGGTCTTGGTCAACCAAGCCTTTTCTAGTCGACTATCGGTTAGTCAACTATTAGGGGGCAGCCCTAGTTTTTTTTTCCCCATGTAAAAATAATTTCTCCATGCCTTAAAATAACGTGAATGTAATTCTACACCCTTGATGATGATGATTTACAGTTCAGTGATCGTCAAACAATAGTCCAACCCGTTAACTGTCCGCCATGTGCTCACAACCAACGCTTTAGTCCTTGGGTAAAGAATAATTCCATACAGTCCCCTATAGGATTCGATGCGATCTCCATGTGGTAATGCTTCTCACTTCTACGTGCATATTAGTAGTACTAAACTACTAATATAAAATAGTCCTTCTACAATAGAATGCACGAAATGTGTGTTAGCTTGCTAACCAACCCATTTTACAGACCAAACATGGTAGACCAATTTACAATTCATGATAAAGTCTTCTAGTGAGAAAATACAACACTACACCAAACATGGAAAATCACTTACATTGAGCTTGAAACACATGTTTCTTAATCTGGACTCTACTGCATTGAAGATTGGCTTTGGGAAGAAGGCCATGCTTCCTCTCAATCAAACAATACCCTCTTCCTCTGCTACTTCACCTAATTTTAAGCTAGAAGAAGAGTGCTAATTAGAGCCCCTAGAGGCCAGTAGTAGTGCTAAAACCTACTATGATGCATACAGGGAGTGCAGAATTATTAGACTGAAGTTGTATTTTTGAGGATTAATTTTATTATTGAACAACAACCATGTTCTCAATGAACACAAAAAACTCATTAATATCAAAGCTGAATATTTTTGGAAGTTTTAGTTTTTAGTTTTAGCTATTTTAGGGGGATATCTGTGTGTGCAGGTGACTATTACTGTGGATAATTATTAGGCACCTTAACAAAAAACAAATTTATACCCATTTCAATTATTTATTTTTACCAGTGAAAGCAATATAACATCTCAACATTCACAAATATACATTTCTGACATTCAAAAACCAAACAAAAACAAATCAGTGACCAATATAGCCACCTTTCTTTGCAAGGACACTCAAAAGCCTGCCATCCATGGATTCTGTCAGTGTTTTGATCTGTTCACCATCAACATTGCGTGCAGCCGCAACCACAGCCTCCCAGACACTGTTCAGAGAGGTGTACGGTTTTCCCTCCTTGTAAATCGCACATTTGATGATGGACCACAGGTTCTCAATGGGGTTCAGATCAGGTGAACAAGGAGGCCATATCATTAGATTTTCTTCTTTTATACCCTTTCTTGCCAGCCACGCTGTGGAGTACTTGGACGCGTGTGATGGAGCATTGTCCTGCATGAAAATCATGTTTTTCTTGAAGGATGTAGACTTCTTCCTGTACCTCTGCTTGAAGAAGGTGTCTTCCAGAAACTGGCAGTAGGACTGGGAGTTGAGCTTGACTCCATCCTCAACCCGAAAAGGCCCCACAAGCTCATCTTTGATGATACCAGCCCAAACCAGTACTCCACCTCCACCTTGCTGGCGTCTGAGTCGGACTGGAGCTCTCTGCCCTTTACCAATCCAGCCACGGACCCATCCATCTGGCCCATCAAGACTCACTCTCATTTCATCAGTCCATAAAACCTTAGAAAAATCAGTCTTGAGATATTTCTTGGCCCAGTCTTGACGTTTCAGCTTGTGTGTCTTGTTCAGTGGTGGTCGACTTTCTGCCTTTCTCACCTTGGCCATGTCTCTGAGTATTGCACACCTTGTGCTTTTGGGCACTCCAGTGATGTTGCAGCTCTGAAATATGGCCAAACTGGTGGCAAGTGGCATCTTGGCAGCTGCACGCTTGACTTTTCTCAGTTCACGGGCAGTTATTTTGCGCCTTGGTTTTTCCACACGCTTCTTGCGACCCTGTTGACTATTTTGAATGAAACGCTTGATTGTTCGATGATCACGCTTCAGAAGCTTGGCTATTTTAAGACTTCTGCATCCCTCTGCAATATATCTCACTATTTTTGACTTTTCTGAGCCTGTCAAGTCCTTCTTTTGACCCATTTTGCCAAAGGAAAGGAAGTTGCCTAATAATTATGCACACCTGATATAGGGTGTTGATGTCATTAGACCACACCCCTTCTCATTACAGAGATGCACATCACCTAATATGCTTAATTGGTAGTAGGCTTTCCAGCCTATACAGCTTGGAGTAAGACAACATGCATAACGAAGATGATGTGGTCAAAATACTCATTTGCCTAATAATTCTGCACTCCCTGTAGTTACAGGACTATGGGCTGTTACACCGTACACTGATAGGATTGGTTACTGCATGTTTCTGACATAGAGATCAAGGGCAGTTTCAAACCATGTTTTTGAGACTGTTTTTGGTAAACTGTAGTTTTAAAAGGAAAATACTCAGCAGTGGTGTTGACTGGTGAATTTGCACATGGTTTGTCTTAAAACATTAAAAACACCACACAGAAATATAAACATTTAAAAACTTGATTTTCACCACAAGGGGTCTTTAAAGGGTTAGTTCACCCAAAAATGAAAATTTTGTCATTAATTCCTCTCCCTCATGTCGTTCTACACCCATAAGACCTTCGTTCATCTTCAGAACACAAATGAAGATATTTTTGATGAAATCCGATGGTTCAGTGAGTCTCTATTGACAGCAAGATGATTAACACTTTCAATGTCCAGAAAGATACTAAAACATATTTAAAACAGGTCATGTGAGTACAGTGGTTCAACCTTAATATTATAAAGCGACAAGAATACTTTTTGTTCGCCAAAAAAAAAAAAAAATATTGACTTTATTCAACAATTTCCTCTCTTCCGTATCAGTCTCCGATGCATGTTCATATGAACACCACACAACGCATCAGTATATTATATATCAGTTTATTAGTTATTATATTATAAATTAATTCAAATAAATTAGAGTGAACATTGTTTCAGAATTAAGTTATGTTTGATATTTGCTAGATTCAGAAAGTGTACGGTCTTGGAGCAGATAAAATGAAAAGGGAGTTCATATATCTGACTGCTTGGTTTCAAGTGCCCGTGATATCAAATCATCGACATGACAGTCATAATAGATTTGCATCATGAGACCATTGAAGATTCACACCCCTATTTATAATATACTTGTGTTGATATTGTGTAATTTATGTGAATGCATTTTCTCTAGACTTTCAGACTGCAGTATCACAGAAGAAGGTTATAAAGCTCTGGCTTCAGCTCTGAGATCAAACCCTTCACACCTGATAGAGCTGGATCTCACAGGAAATGATCCTGGACAATCAGGAGTGAAGAAGCTCAATGATTTACTACAGGATCAGAAGTGTAAACTGAAGACACTGAGGTGAGACGTGATCAAATAATAACATTCAACAGTCCTAAAACCATTTTTGGTGGATGAGAATTAAACTGTCAAAAAACAATTAGAATTGAAATGACTGAAGCTCTTCCACAACATTGTGAGCATAAATCACTATATAGCAGGTAATGTCAGCGTACTTCTACTTTGTTCAGGTTGTTACAAAGTCCTGAAGTAGAAGAAGCCTGTAAATATCTTACTGAAGATCTTCACATTAAAAACCCGTTACTCCTGAGAGAGCTGAATCTGAGTGGACATAAACTAGGAGACACACGAGTGAATCAGATCTCTGCTCTACTGCAGGATAAACACTGTAAACTCAACACACTGATGTGAGTGTTTCATATTTTTTTTATACTTTACCAATAATTTATATTACATTTTTAAAGTCTAATAAAAGACTGTCATTGCTCTTTAAAGTCTGAGGATTGAGATTAATTGATCTAATGTATCCTTCTGTTACTGTATTGTGGCTGAAATAAACTGAAGAATGTTTCCTGTCTTTGTTTTCTTCTCTTCAGGCTGAATAATAACAGTATTACAGCAGAGGGTTGTGCTGCTCTGACTTCAGCGTTTAATTCAAACCCTTCAAACCTGATAGAGCTGAATCTGAGTGGAAATAAACTAGGAGACTCTGGAATAATGAAGATCTGTCATCTGTTGAAAAATACACAATGCAGATTAGAGAAACTGAAGTGTGTATTTTCATTCATGTACTTTTCTGCATGTTTATGTACATTTATGAAGGTTTATTTTATTTGATTAACTGAAAAAAGACTGGATGCTGAAATTTTAGTTTTACTACTTTTTAAATTTACACTTTCTAATATTCTGCCTAACATCTCTTTTTGTGTTTAGTGAAGAAAATATATTTTATAACAACATGCAAAAAATATGGATTTTCATTTTTTGGTGAACTGTTAATTTAATAATATTAGTTTATTAAAGTTATTTAATAAAATAAGATTTTGGTTAATGCATATATTATTATTATATCTAAGGCAGATTTTACCAATATTAAAATAAAAACATCATATTGTCAAATATTTTTGCACACTCAATGGCGGGGTGGTGAACTCCGGTCCTGCAGAGTTTAGCTCCAACCCTGATATAAACTCACCTGCCTAAAGCTTTCTAGCAACCCTTCAGATCTTCATTAGCTTGTTCAGGTGTGTTTGATTAGGGTTGGAGCTGAACTCTGCAGGACTGAGGCTCACCAGGACCAACGTTAGCCACCCCTGCTCTATGGCAATAATTTGTTCATAATTTGTCTAATTTGTCTGAAGCCATTCATAAATCCCATATTTATATGATAATCTCCACTAAGAATAATTCTTTTTTTTTCTTCTAGACTTTCAGACTGCAGTATCACAGAAGAAGGTTATAAAGCTCTGGCTTCAGCTCTGAGATCAAACCCTTCACACCTGATAGAGCTGGATCTCACAGGAAATGATCCTGGACAATCAGGAGTGAAGGAGCTCAATGATTTACTACAGGATGAACACTGTACATTAAAGACCATCAGGTGATTAAAACCTTTAAATATTTAATAAAATTGGTACTTTTAAAAAAAACCTGCAACAATAACAATAATCAGTTGATTTTCATGTCTTGTTTTGATCCATTGTTTATTAATCACATAATATGGAAGATAAAAATTGTTTAATCTTCCAAGATTATACTTTTGTTTTCATAAGCAATGAACTCACATTAACAGCACTATGAGTTACTGCACTTCTGCACTTCAGATATTATATTTCCTGAAGCAGGAAAACTTGCAAATTTTGTTTTAAATTAAGCAATTTATTTCCACAAATGCAATGAACATTAAAAAAATTACCAGTAAATTTTTTTGGATTTCTTTGCAGCCTTATAAGCATTAGTTTATGGTTATGAAGCTAAAACTTAAAAGGATTGCTTTAGAAGCAAATTCCAAACTCTAGGAACATCTGAAAACCAAATGGAACGTCACACTAAAGTTGCAAATCATTTGAATCTTAGAAATTCCAATTCCGATTCTGCTTATCAAGTCCTAGTTTCGATTCATAGTCGTTTTCCAAAACGTTGTGTTGCAGCTGAATATCATGAACAAAAATCTAAAGGCTAAAGAACTTATGGAAGGAACTTTTTTTAACCAACAACAACAAAAAATAACTAGCCCAACTAGGAAACATGGGTATGAGTGGAAAAATATAAACCATTTCCACTAGTATAAGCAGGATGGGAGCAGCAAAAGGTATAAAATTCTAACAAGATTATCTAATCTAAAATTGTTGTCGTCTTGCTGTAGGTTTTTGAAAAGTTCTGCTGCACAGGAAGCGTGTGAGTATCTCACCGAAGTTCTGGGTAAAAGTCCATTATTACTGACAGAACTGGATCTGAGTGAAGATAAATTAGGAGATCTGGATGGAGAGAAGCTCTCTGCTCTTTTGATGGACTCTCATAGTAAAGTGGAGAAAATCAAGTGAGTCAACATGATTTATACATTATAACTGAGATGAGGAACTGTTGGTCTGATGTGTGTTGAATATGTGCTGAATAATAAATAATGTTGTATTTGTGTTCAGGTTGAATAATTGTGGTCTGACAGAGAAAAGCTGTTCAGTTCTAGCTACTGTTCTCTCCTCCAAAACCATCCTGAAAGAGCTGAACCTGAACAACAGCCGTCTGCTGGACTCAGGAGTCAAACAGATCTGTGAGGGACTGAAGAAATCAACACTGAAGATACTCAAGTGAGTACATTTCAATAGTCTTCATTGAATTAAATACAGAATAATGCTTACAATTAAAGTAACAAAAGTTATTGAGTCAAGAGCAGTGAGGGAATTTCTCTTTGTCTTTTGTTCAATTAAAATAATAGCAGCAGGCTATGTCACTCAAGAGCGAAAATATACTAATCCAATATTGTTACATAGAAATTACTGAGGATTCAATAGCGAGTGAAAAATAACATGTATTGAAACAGACAGTGAAAAACAGAACAAAAACAGATGTAAGAGTGACAGTCTGCAAAGATCGAGCCTGGGTAGCGCAGGGACTGAATGGGCGGACCAGATCCTCTGTGACGGTGAGTGAAGCGTGAGGGAACCGATCTCCGCGAAACCAGGAAGCATCCAGACGGTCCTCCGTGGGGCAAACAACACGAGGTTAAAGTCCGTACCAGAATCAAGACTGCAATACTAGGAGACAGGATCAAACCCAGAGACACAAACAGCATCCAGGAACAAACCCAACGATCTGACAAACACAAGACGAATGACAATGAGTATAAATAGACCCAGAAGATGAGCGGCAGCTGGCGCTGATAATGGGCTGAGTGGTGATCAGAGACCACACCCACACGCACACACATACACAGAGACCGGGGCTGGTGGATTAACATGTGAAAGAAACACGGGCTTTAATTTGGAGACATGAAAAACGGGGTGAATTCTTTACATGGGTGACCGTGAATGGGCCGATAAATTTGGGAGCTAACTTATTACGGATAGGAGAGGAATATTCTTAGTTGAAAGCCACACTTTTTGACCCACGACGTAAACGGGAGGCTTCGACCGGTGGCGATCTGCCCTAGCCTTGGTGCGCGCCCCCACCTGGAGAAGAGTCTCACGGGCTCTGGTCCATGTGCGATGGCACCTCTGGATAAAGGAGTGAGCGGAGGGGACCGCAAATTCGGATTCCAGACTAGGGAAAATAGGTGGCTGGTAACCTAGACTACATTCAAACGGAGTGAGGCCCGTGGATGACACTGGTAACGAGATATGCGCGTACTCAACCACTGAAAGTTGCTGACTCCAGGATGAAGGATTCTTGGATACCAAACACCGCAACACTCTCTCCAAGTCTTGGTTGGCCCTTTCAGTTTGTCCATTGCTTTGGGGATGAAACCCCGAAGATAGACTGACAGTTGCACCCAGTAGTTTACAAAACTCTCGCCAGAATTTGGACCCAAATTGGGGCCCCCTGTCGGAGACCACGTCCATCGGGAGGCCATGTAAACGAAAGACGTGATCTACGACAGCTATCGCTTTCTCCTTGGCAGAAGGTAATTTAGGCAAGGGAATGAAATGAGCCGCCTTCGAGAACCGGTCCACGACAGTCAAAACGACTGTCTTGCCTCCCACCCTCTCAGGGCTGTTAAATAAAATCTAGCGCAATATGAGACCAAGGTCTCGAAGGGACAGACAGTGGTTGGAGTAACCCATCAGGGAGTCGATTGGAAATCTTACCCATAGCACAAATTGAACAGGCCAAAACAAAACTTCGAATGTCGTGGGCCATAGCTTGCCACCAGAACCTGTTGCTTAACCAAAAAACTGGTACGGTTTACTCCTGGATGACAAGCTACCTTGGAACAGTGATCCCATTGAATGACGTCGGACCGCAGTCCCTCCGGCATGAATAACCTACTCGGTGGGCCAATTTGACCTTCGCTTCGACCTCCCATGTGAGTGTGGAGATAATGAGTCTCTCAGGTAAAATGCACTCGGGAGTAGATGGGCGTTCGGAACGGTCAAAAACGCGGGACAAATCATCGGGTTTGATGTTCTCATCTATTCACAGTTCAAAACTGACTGTTTACAGCACTGTTCATTTTAGTTCTAGTGATTATTCTAAGTGTTTGTTTTCTAGACTTTCAGACTGCAGTATCACAGAAGAAGGTTATAAAGCTCTGGCTTCAGCTCTGAGATCAAACCCTTCACACCTGATAGAGCTGGATCTCACAGGAAATGATCCTGGACACTCAGGAGTGAAGGAGCTCATTAATGTACAAATGAATTGGTGTCGTTCACTGGAAACACTGAGGTGAGAGTTTTCTACAAATTAAAGTGCAATAGTTTTAAGATTTTATCTGAAAGTGAATTAAACCATCAAAGTATATTTCTGCACCATCTACACTTACATGCATCAATATTCTTTTACCACATCTTAACCTTATTATTTACGATAACACTTTACAATCAGGTTCATTAGTTAACATGAACTAATAATGAACGTCTCAGGTTACGTATGTAACCATAGTTCCCTGAGAACAGGGAACGAGACGTTGCGTCGTACAACGCTAGGGGAACCGCCTCTGCGGGAACCGGTGTCTGAAACTAATATCCAATCTCGTCAATACCAACTTGACCGGCGACAGCCCATGACGTCATATCGACGCGCCCCACGTGTATATAAGGGGCGCTCAGATAACATGTCATCCGCTTATCGTCTGAAGGGACTGTAAGCAGGCGGGCCCTGAGGCATGGCAGGGAGACGCAACGTCTCGTTCCCTGTTCTCAGGGAACTATGGTTACATACGTAACCTGAGACGTTCCCTTTCGAAGGGAACTCGAGTTGCGTCGTACAACGCTAGGGGAACGATATACCCACGCCGCCATGCTGAGGGGAGTGCATGCCAAATTATGGCAGTGACCACTGTCAGAATCAGGCAATCAAATGAAATGCCAGACCACTTACCCCTGGGGTCCCACTGGGCTATCAGTGACAGCGCTCCCAGCGGTCAAAAAGCTTCAGCACTAAACCTTAAAGCAGCTTCCATATTTCATGTGTGGAGACCTGCCAAGGCCGCACCAAGGCCTGGGACCAACCACTTCGACAGAAGGGGTCCCTTTGAGGGAGCGTAGCCCGGGGCCCGAAGGCGGCCCGGCCAGTCACTTTCCTTCACAGGGGAACGAAGTCAACCCTGAATGCCACCAGGGAGGCTGACCCGGCCTCTAGCTGTGCTAGTAGCCTAGTCTGCCAACAACCTGTCTGTTTCCTTGAAAACAGCGTCTCAAACAGGAGTCTTACCAAGAGACATCCAGAAAGAGGGACTGCAGAAAGGCAGTAAACCAACTCAGACCGGATTTTAGAGACGGGCATCCTAGAGAGCAGAATTCAGCGAAGAGCTATCGACCCTAACAATCAAGGGGAGTTACTCTGCCCGGTCCTAGGATCTACATAGCACCTATGTTAACGGCGCCATGGAGGCCGTGCATTCTAGCGAAGGAAGTGCACATAGCCTAAGGCCATAGCCCAATCCTCAGCGCCAAGCCTCAAAGCAACCTCCATATCTCATGTGTGGAGATCTGCCAAGGCCGCACCAAGGCCTGGGACCAACCACTTCGACAGAAGGGGTCCCTTTGAGGGAGCGTAGCCCGGGGCCCGAAGGCGGCCCGGCCAGTCACTTTCCTTCACAGGGGAACGAAGTCAACCCTGAATGCCACCAGGGAGGCTGACCCGGCCTCTAGCTGTGCTAGTAGCCTAGTCTGCCAACAACCTGTCTGTTTCCTTGAAAACAGCGTCTCAAACAGGAGTCTTACCAAGAGACATCCAGAAAGAGGGACTGCAGAAAGGCAGTAAACCAACTCAGACCGGATTTTAGAGACGGGCATCCTAGAGAGCAGAACTCAGCGAAGAGCTATCGACCCTAACAATCAAGGGGAGTTACTCTGCCCGGTCCTAGGATCTACATAGCACCTATGTTAACGGCGCCATGGAGGCCGTGCATTCTAGCGAAGGAAGTGCACATAGCCTAAGGCCATAGCCCAATCCTCAGCGCCAAGCCTCAAAGCAACCTCCATATCTCATGTGTGGAGATCTGCCAAGGCCGCACCAAGGCCTGGGACAAACCACTTCGACAGAAGGGGTCCCTTTGAGGGAGCGTGGCCCGGGGCCCGAAGGCGGCCCGGCCAGTCACTTTCCTTCACAGGGGAACGAAGTCAACCCTGAATGCCACCAGGGAGGCTGACCCGGCCTCTAGCTGTGCTAGTAGCCTAGTCTGCCAACAACCTGTCTGTTTCCTTGAAAACAGCGTCTCAAACAGGAGTCTCACCAAGAGACATCCAGAAAGAGGGACTGCAGAAAGGCAGTAAACCAACTCAGACCGGATTTTAGAGACGGGCATCCTAGAGAGCAGAACTCAGCGAAGAGCTATCGACCCTAACAATCAAGGGGAGTTACTCTGCCCGGTCCTAGGATCTACATAGCACCTATGTTAACGGCGCCATGGAGGCCGTGCATTCCAGCGAAGGAAGTGCACATAGCCTAAGGCCATAGCCCAATCCTCAGCGCCAAGCCTCAAAGCAACCTCCATATCTCATGTGTGGAGACCTGCCAAGGCCGCACCAAGGCCTGGGACAAACCACTTCGACAGAAGGGGTCCCTAGAGGAAGCGTGGCCCGGGGCCCGAAGGCGGCCCGGCCAGTTACTTCTAAGGGGAACGAAGTCAACCCTGAATGCCACCAGGGAGGCTGACCCGGCCTCTAGCTATGCTAGTAGCCTAGTCTGCCAACGACCTGTCTGTTTCTTCAGAAACAACGTCTCAAACAGAAGTCTCACCAAGAGACATCCAGAAAGAGGAACTGCAGAAAGGCAGTAGATCAACTCAGACCGGATTTAGAGACGGGCATCCTGGAGAGCAGGACTCAGCAAAGTGCTAACGACCCTTGCAAGCGAGGGGAGTCACCTTGCTCAACGTTATGAGGGGAGTTATACATGGCCCAAGGCCGTGATGGAGACTGACCTGGCCTCTAGCTGTGCGAGTAGCCTAGTCTGCCCATAGCCTGACTGTTTCTTCAGAAACAACGTCTCAAACAGGAGTCTCACCAAGAGACATCCAGAAAGAGGAACTGCAGAAAGGCAGTAGATCAACTCAGACCGGATTTAGAGACGGGCATCCTGGAGAGCAGAACTCCGCAAAGAGCTATCGACCCTAATAAGCAAGGGGAGTTTCTCTGCCCGATCCTAGGATCTACATGACATCTGTTATTAACAGTGCCATGGAGGCCGTGCACTCCCCAGGGACGTTCACGAGGGAAGTGCACATAGCCTAAGGCCATAGCTGGGCTGTCAGTGACAGCGCTCCCATTTCCAACCCTCAGCGTCAAGCCTCAAAGCAGCCTCCATATCTCATGTGTGGAGACCTGCCAAGGCCGCACCAAGGCCTGAAACTAACATTTCCACAGAAGGGGTCCCCCGAGAGAGCGTGGCCTGGGGCCCGTAGGCAACCCAGCCAGTCACTTCCCAGGGGAACGAAGTCAACCCTGAATGCCACCAGGGAGGCTGACCCGGCCTCTAGCTGTGCTAGTAGCCCAGTCTGCCAACGACCTGACTGTTTCCTCGGAAACAGCGCCTCCAACAGAAGTCTCACCAAGAGACATCCAGAAAGAGGGACTGCAGAAAGGCAGTCAACCAACTCAGACCGGATTTTAGAGACGGGCATCCTGAAGAGCAGAACTCAGCGAAGTGCTATCGACCCTAACAAGTGAGGGGAGTTATTCTGCTCAATCCTAGGATCTGCACAGCACCTATGTCAATGGTGCCATGGAGGCCGTGCACTCTAGAGGGGACCCTCGCCAGGGGAGTGCTCACAGCCTACGAGCCTTCCACCACTGTTTAACAGACTCAGGGAGCTTAGTACTATTTTAAGTACATGCTCGCCGACACCCAGCCACTGGGGCTCACTTCAGAGAGACCACAGTGGCCGGCTAACTGGTAGCTGGCAGTCTAGGGCCTGCAACCCTTGGGCTCGCCCACAGGGAGGCCCGCTAGTGTACAGGGCGGCCTGCTAAGGCCAGCTCGCCTGACAGAGAGACTACTAGTCGTCTATGGCCTACAAACCTGGGGCTCGCCCACAGGGAGGCCCGCTAGCACACAGGGCGGCCTGCTGAGGCCAGCTCACCTGATAGCGAGACAGACTAGTTGTCCGAGGCCTACAGCACTGGGGCTCGCTTCAGACTAACAGCTATCCAATGCCTGCAACACTGGGCTCGCCCACAGGGAAGCATGTTAGCATACAGGGCGGCCTGCTAAGGCCAGCTTACCTGATAGCTTAGACTAGCAGCTATTTTCCAATGCCTGCAACCCTGGGCTCACCCACAGGGAGGCATATTAGCATACAGGGCGGCCTGCTAAGGCCAGCTCACCTGACAGCAAGACTACTAGTCGCGGATAGTCTGCAGCCCTGGGGCTTGCCTACAGGAAGACACGTCAGCATACAGGGCGGCCTGTTAAGGCCAGCTTACCTGACAGCCAGACTACTAGTTGTGGATGGCCTGCAACCCTGGGGCTCGCCCCAGCGCGGCCACTCCTGAAACTACCTGGCACTCCTAGGGGCCGGGGCCTCCACACACCACAGAGTGGAGACCTACCCACTGACTCTCTTCCTCAGACAGAGAGGAAATGCCTCGATCGAACACATCAGCATTCCTGAGGTCAACGTATTGTATCAGTTTGTCTAACTGCACAAGACTGTCCTAACCCAAGGTGGCTGTGAAGGCGGCCTGTCTTGAATATTCAAGGGGGCCTGCCTACACACAGCAGCAGCCTTAACCACACTCAAGTGGGAAGGCCAACTCACTGACCATACACAGGGGACCTCAGGGGGCTAATAAGTATATAACTGCACTCCCTTACTGAAAAAGGGGGCCCATATACAAATAGCCCTGCTTATTTGTAATGTAACTGCATATATATTCATATATATACACACACACGCACCCCTCATGCGTATATGTATATATACATAAACATACATACATACATACACACACAAAATCTCTGCCAGCCTCCTAAACAGGGAGCGCTACATTCTAAGAAATACATAGTAATTTCCCATAGCCAATTCAACCTGCGGCCACAGGGTGGCAGTCTCCACCATGGAAACGTGGATCCTACCGCCCTTACAGCCTGAAAGGGAGTCTCATTATCACGCCAATGGCGGGCCATCAGAATTAATGTCATAGGCCCAGCTCTGGCCTAATGTAGAAACTGCGGCTTACAGAGAACATAGAGGGTAAATCATTCCAACCCTCTACCTCCGCAGGACAGCCTGGTGCGCCTGCCACACAGTCATCGTGTGCAGAGAAGCACCAGCCTGACCCGCTGCCACGTATGCCCTGCCATCTAAGGGAAATGTCACTTTAGGACCCTAGATGGCAAAGTTTGAGCTGTATCCATGCAGGAAGTGCCAAACAATAAAGTTTATCATTAGTTGGCTACTTCCAGCATCAATACGTACCCATATTCCTTCCAAAATAAACCCGAACAGGGAACCGAGGTCTAAAGAGAAATACTTCAGTATTTACATATGAGTAAATGAAAATGTATCATATTACTATTATATTGCCCAACAGTTCATCCTGCGGCCACAGGGTGGCGAGCTAATCTCCATGACACATACCACCCTATAGCCTATAATACATATATACTTTCTTTACATACATGTATAAGGAATATTTAGAATATGGGTTCTTCCATGCCCCCTCAACCTCAGTATTTAGGAAAACATGGAAAGCTCACTAGAGCTGTAGAAATATGGCCAGGGAGAAACCGATCGTCATTCATTGAATGCGCGCGGCCCCTCTCCTGACGCGCTGCCATGGAAACCGTAATCTGCCTGCAGCGCGTTCCATAATCAACAGCTCAGCATACGCGGCACAGGGTGGCTGAGAGAAATCAGTATTTACTCACCCTCTCCAGCCATCTCCTGCTCGGTTGGAAGAGCACTCACCGCTGGACTGCAGATGTAGAAACAGCGCATCCACTCCCAGCCGCTCCTTCTCGCGATCCGCCGAATCGCGCGAGCGGTCACACCCCTCTCAACTGTTCGGCGAGCTCCATCCGAACGCCCTATGGTCTGAGTCGCCGCTCTGCCTCAGCGCGAGCGGGACCCGAACCACCAGGCGCAGATGCTGAACTCTCTTCCCTCGGCAAGAGACCCAGACGAGAATGGAACATTCACAGTTTGCACCAGCAGCTCCCTCGAGAACTGCCCGTGCGTGCTCTTCACAGACAGAGCGCGCACAGCTCGTGTGTGTATCTGGTGTCAGATAACGAGTGACACGGAAGCACACACTTAGTTTGCATGTGCATTTCATAATGCTACGATAGTGTTTCAAACATACAGTCCCTGAAGACGAAAAGCTGATGACATGTTATCTGAGCGCCCCTTATATACACGTGGGGCGCGTCGATATGACGTCATGGGCTGTCGCCGGTCAAGTTGGTATTGACGAGATTGGATATTAGTTTCAGACACCGGTTCCCGCAGAGGCGGTTCCCCTAGCGTTGTACGACGCAACTCGAGTTCCCTTCGAAAGGGAACTGCACTTATACCGAATTTATTCATCTGTGTCAATGTTCATTTCAACTTTTACTAATACATTATTAAAATCTTGTTAACATTAGTTAACGCACTGTGAACTAACATGAACAAACAACGAATAACTGTATTTTTATTAACTAACTTTAACGAACATTAGTAAATACAGAA
Source organism: Zacco platypus (assembly GCA_038088235.1). Taxonomy (NCBI): domain Eukaryota; kingdom Metazoa; phylum Chordata; class Actinopteri; order Cypriniformes; family Xenocyprididae; genus Zacco; species Zacco platypus. Next base: position 31,521,236 of record CM076075.1, read on the forward strand.
ACAAATGTGTCTTGGTTAGTTCATGTTAGTTAATACATTAGATAATGTTTAACTAATGAACCTTATTGTAAAGTGTTAACAAATTTTTTGTTATACATTACATTTGTTGTGAAAGAACCTAAGAAGTGCATCAAGATGAACTTTATTGTATAAGGAAAGATGTGCAGTGTTCAGTTGTGAAACATCAATGTACTGTCTTTGTTTCTAGGATATTACAAAGTCCTGCTGCAGATGAAGCCTGTCAGTATGTGAGAGGAATTGTGGGTAAAAACCCGTTACTCCTGAGTGAGCTGAATCTGAGTGGACATGATCTAGGAGACACACGAGTGAAGCAGATCTCTGCTCTACTGAAGGATAAACACTGTGAAGTCAACACACTGAAGTGAGTATTGTGTTCACTTGTTATTGTACATTTAAAGTATCTCAAAGAAATCAGGTGACCAAAACACTGTAAGGCTGGGATCTCAAACATACAGGGGTCTGAATACGGTCCAGAGATGTGATCAGTCCGGCCCACAGGATGATTTGAATAATGATAAAAATAGAGATGCACTGCTCCACTGGCAATAAATCTGAATGTTTATTTATTTAATAATTTTTTACCCGATCTCTATTCCGGACCTGCAAAAAAACTGCTTGTAGTAATTTCCCAAAAACACAATTTGTGTACGTTAACACAGGCACACGCTGAATACGGACGGAAAGAATGTGTATTTTTTATAGTTCATGTTGATGTAATTGCTCTAAGTTTTTTTTTAAAAGCTTGCATATTACTTGAATATTGGCTGTATATTATTACTTATACAGCACATATTAATGTCTTACTATGCATAACCTTTTTCCACATCCCTTGATCTTACTCCATACTTAAACTTAAATGGTACAACAACTACCTTACTAATTATTAACTAGCAGTAAATTAATAGTTTTTTTAAAAAAAAGTTGTATCCTACTTGCAGTCCGAGTTTCATGTAAATGAGGGCGGGCTTAAGCGTCACATTGGTCCATTAGTTCTGGATTGACAGCTCCTTCTCCAGCCAATCAATGGAAGAGGGGAGTTGACGTCACTCCAACGCGGCTATTCCCTACTGATGCTCACTCGTTCATGGAAGCGTTGTCAGCTGACATGTATAGTATATATACTGTATATGTGCCTGCAACTCGACCCGTCACCGCAATATATGTCTCTCTGGCGATCCGTTACCGTTAAATTCGCCATCCTAATGATGACCTGTCACAGTTGTGCCTGTCTGACGATCCATCACTGTAATATTCACCGGCTTCACAACCAGTCATGCTGCTCTTCACGTGCTCTCAGAATGGAATTATTGTAAATACTACTTTCCTAGTTTACAAAAAATCGGACATGAACACCCCAGGGTGGAGAGGGTTGGCAGAAAGATTTTAGTGCCAAAACATTGGCCTCATCAGTCCACCCAAAGACACTGTACACCATTGAGGCAATACATGATAGAGCCTTGAGTTCTTAGACTTTTCTTCATAAATGAAATAAGTATTTTGATTTATAGGTTTTAATCTGTGATGACAAAACATAAAGGTTCATTTATGTACAGGTAAAATGTACTGAATGATGGATAATAAAACATTGAGGTCAAATACACATCGGCTGTGTGTATATATATATATGCTTCCTCTCAAGCTGATTAGATAAACTATTTGACGTGCTCCTCCAGAACTTTATTTATAAAACATCATTTGTTTCTTGAATTCTGCAATCTCTCGAGATGCAGACATGTAAGTGTGACGTTATTTTACTGACAAATGTCGAGAGCGCATTATTGTGACGCGAGAGCACATACATGTAATGCGCGAGCATGAATTTCTCTGCTCACGCGCGAATATCCTTTGCTCTCGCACAAAACTGGACATTCTCTCTTAAATATCTTTTCTTCACAAATCTTTTCTGTGTACTTTGGTCAGTTAAATAAAGGTTAAAGAAAAAGAACAAATCACAGACTGTTGATTTTATTGCACTTTACAAAATGTACCAACTTCTCTTGAAATATGTTTGCAAATTTCTCTCCTGATCATCATTTTAGGCTGCGTAAATGTGGTCTAACAGAGAAAAGCTGTTCAGCTCTCGCTACAGTCCTGAGATCAAACTCCAGTCTGAAAGAGCTTGACATCAGCAACAATAATCTGAAGGATTCAGGAGTGAAGAAACTCCAGAATGGATTAGAAAATACAAACTGCACACTGAAGAAACTCAGGTGAGTTCAGTGAACTATTGTTTGATTTCACTTAACTTGAATGTTTTTATTTTCATAGTACAATTTGTTTTAACAGCAGTGTTGGGGAAGCTACTCTGAAACTGTAGTTTGATTAGCTACAAGCTACTCGTAAATTAAAGTAGTTATTCTGTCATTAATTACTCACTTTCATGTTGTTCCACATTCGTAAGACCTTTATTCATCTTATCAAATTAAGATATTTTTGATGAAATCTGATAGCTGGCTGATTCCTCCATAGTGTAACGCCACGCCAGCAGAGGGAGCCCTCTCCTGAATACTGACTGTTGTCTGCTCCCTCTGCTGCTACCTGGGACTTCCTGTTTTGTCCTGTATTTAAGGAGTGTGCTTCCTTCAAACCTTTGCGAAGTATTGCCAGTTTTCCTGCCTTACTAAGCGTTCTCTTTCCATGCTCTGCTTGTTTCCTATTGTTTATGACCTTGCCTGTTTTCTTATTACTACGTCTTTTGGATTATCCTTTGTACCTGTTTGCCTGATCGGACTGATGTTAATGTGTGACCCCAAAGCCTGCTCTTCGACTTATGCCTCCTGGATTACCCTTTGGTTTGTTACCTGTATTTGCTGCTCCTTTGTTATCGACCCATTGCCTGTTAATCCATTTACGCTCATTGCTTCTGTTTTAAATAAACTTCCGCAAATGGATTCTGACGCCGCCTCTGCTTCGTCGTCACACATAGACATCAATTTATTTACCACTGTTCAGGCCTTGAAAGGTACTAAAGACATTGTTAAAATAGTCCATGTGACTTAAGTGATTTAATAATTGTTAATGAAGAATGTTGTAAGTACAATATTTGGGGGGTTTAAAGCAACATTGTAGTGCAGTTATGGTTTCAATGAGTACGGTGAATTCAGGTTGACTGGGACTATTTTTCTCAGTCACTTCATTTTCAATTTTGTAAACTATTCAAAGCACAATACTCAAATATAGCCCACATCTCAAACTTACTATGTAAGTTAAGTGTAAAATTGCTACAAATGTAACATCAATACAAGAACAATATGTATGCAACTTAAACTATGATATACAGGAGTAATCAAAATGCGGGCTAAACTCACAGCACATGCGGTAAGATATTTACTGTGAACGGAGTCGCTCTGAGACAAAATCATGACCTGCTCGTGCTTAGCTTTAAATCCCACTGCAGCCAACCTTTGATAAGTAACAAGTGCACTACTGTATTGCTATTTTATTTCAGTTCGATTAGTGATCTTTTAGGTTCATTACAAAACTAACAGGACAGATTAAATTATGGTGGTTCATCATTGTAATTATAATAGAAATACTCATTTGATATATAAGTGCAATAAAGCAGGATAAATAGTCAATTTAAAAAGCTATTATTCACCTTCAATATGCGCTTTAAATCTTCAATGTAGACAGCATTTTAATCTTATGGTTTGCATAAATTACAGTTGATTCACATGAAATATCCATTGCTGTACGTCCTTTACATGATCATCATCTCTCATCGGTGGAGGACTGTAAAGTCGCAAAATACATGATGTAACAACAGATTGCGGTAATGAACAAATGTAGTTTGTCTAGTAAGAAGATGCTGTGCTGCTTCACTGCATTACAGGCTCATGATTCATCAGGATGCAAAATAGAATGTAGTTTTTGGTCGCTCTAAACCACTACTTGGAAAAAGTAGTTATCTACTGGAAAAGCTACAATGTTTTAAAAGTAACTTCTGTCCAGCTACTGACAAATGTAGTTGTGTTAGTAGCATTGCTACTCCCCAACACTGTTCAACACGTGAGATATGTTTAAATATATTAATCATCTAATAACTTTTTTAACTTAATTGTCACGCTGGGGTTAGGGCAAACACACGAAGACGACGAAGATGCATCAAAGGGTTTTAATTCAGACAGGTCAGGTACAGCAGACGGGCAGGAACACACAGCATACATAGACAAACAAGAACCGACAAGGACTGAACAAACACAAGGCGAATATATAGGGGAGGAACGTAATTAGGGTTAACAGGAACAGGTGCGGGGAATTAACTAATCACACGGAGGGTAAATGAACATACTGGCAACACAAAACGTCCATGGGTGTGACATTACACCCCCCCCCGGAAGGCGCGTCCTCGCGCCGTAGATGGACCAACTGCGGAGGGAGGGAGGGGGCTCAGGTGGAGGACGAGGAGACGACGGGCAGACAGGACAGCAGACAGACGACATGGCAGACAACAGGAGGAACCAGGGTGGAGTAGATGGTGGGAGGAGCCAGGGAGGAGACAGACAGGACTTGGAGCAGGAGGATGGTTGGACCCGGGCCACAGTCACGCCCACCGCCCATGGTGGCGCCACAGGAGGAAGCAGCCATGGTGGAGGAAGGGCAGGCGACACCAGGGCGGCGATAGACTGTGGCAGAGCAGGTGGTAGTGGAGACCAGGGCGTAGCTGGAACGCCGACGAGCCAGGGCGACCCCGAGGATCCGGCGGGACGCGGCGACGTTGGCGGCTCTAGCGACCGAGGCGCAGGCGGGGATCCTGAAGGCCGTGGTGGAGCCGGAGCGACAGAGGACCAAGGTGACGTCGGGGGGAGTGAGGACGCCAACGGAGCCAGAGGGACGGAAGGACGAGGCGCAGCCAGAGGAGTGTAGTCCAGCGGCGAGGGCAGGTCGACGAGCGACCAAGGCGGAGCCGGAGGGATGAGGGAGCCCGGCGTAGCTGGTGGACTGAGGGGCCACGGTGGAGACGAGGGAGGTGTGAGCCAACGAGGAGCTGGCGGGCTGACGGGCCGAGGAGGAGTCCAGGTCGAGGAGGTGGAAGGCGGAGACTTGGGATCCACCGTCCCCAATGGAGCTGTAGATGGGCAGGCCCACTGCACACTCACGCCGCAGATGGTGGGTAGAGGGTGAGCAGAGGGACTGGCAGGATGCAGCGGAGATGGTGTAGGATGGATGAGAGGAGGTGGGAGAGGGAGGTTGGGTGGGATTTCGGGACAGGCAGATGATTCACTTGACTCGGGACAGGCAGATGATTCACTTGACTCGGGACAGGCAGATGATTCACTTGACTCGGGACAGGCAGATGATTCACTTGACTCGGGACAGGCAGATGATTCACTTGACTCGGGACAGGCAGATGATTCACTTGACTCGGGACAGGCAGACGATTCAAGACAGGTAGATGATTCAGGACAGGCAGAAGATTCAGGATATATAGGAATTAATAAATAGTCCTCTGAGCACAGTCCATGCTCACCCTCAGCGGCCGTGCAGTGGGCGGGGCTTTCCTCCTCGCCCTCGCTCTCCACCGCTGGCTCCCTCACGAGCGTTGTAGCCGGCTCACGCGCTTGGTCACACTCACTTTTCTGGTCTGACTCCGTGGCGTTCCTGGGCTCTGTCGCTCCACTTGGCGATGGCTCGTGCGGGCGTTCCGTGCCGCGAGATGGTGGCTGGTCTCGCTCTGGGTCCGGAGTGGGGCTGGCGGGGTCTTCTTCCGGGCCGACGGTGCATAGCGAGTTGCAGCTCGCCAGCACCCACTCCACAAAGGCTTCAAAGTCCACACGCGGACCCTCTCCGGACAACTGCGCTCTGCATGTGGCATTCAGGCTCACCTCGTAGAACGTGCAGAGGCAGTCGTCCGGAAAGTGCGTCAGATATGCGAGATCTAAGAAGGTCCGCGTGTGGTCCTCCAATGTTTGGTCCTCCTGCTCCAGCAGTAGGAGACGAACACCGGGGATATCCATTGATGACGGGGAAAAGGCAACAAACAAAAACGAAACTAAAAAACGGAAAACAAACGGAGGCAAACGTTGCGAAACACTATCACAATTTTTGTGGGTCGGTTCTTCTGTCACGCTGGGGTTAGGGCAAACACACGAAGACGACGAAGATGCATCAAAGGGTTTTAATTCAGACAGGTCAGGTACAGCAGACGGGCAGGAACACACAGCATACATAGACAAACAAGAACCGACAAGGACTGAACAAACACAAGGCGAATATATAGGGGAGGAACGTAATTAGGGTTAACAGGAACAGGTGCGGGGAATTAACTAATCACACGGAGGGTAAATGAACATACTGGCAACACAAAACGTCCATGGGTGTGACATTAATGAATTTTATAAATGATATTTTCTCTAGACTCTCAGGCTGCAGTATCACAGAAGAAGGTTATAAAGCTCTGGCTTCAGCTCTGAGATCAAACCCTTCACACCTGATAGAGCTGGATCTCATAGGAAATGATCCTGGACAATCAGGAGTGAAGGAGCTCAGTGATTTACTACAGGATCAGAAGTGTAAACTCAAGACACTGAGGTGAGACGTGATCAAATAATATAAAATAAATATGCATGCTAAATAATCATACAAAATATTCTTTCAAAGTATTCAAGTTTTGTAGTGGGGGTTACTGAGTTTTGTTTTGGTACAATTTTACTGATGGTATTCAGTGGTTTGGTATTAAATGTTTCTGACACTGTAGTTTAATGACATCAAGTCCAGGTTCACTGTATCACTGTATCTCTACAGCTGTGAGTCTCCAGATGTTCATAAACCAGTTTCAGTTTCACAAGCCAGTTTTCTCTGTGCTGATGTTTCTCACATAAAGACATTTAAATTTCATCTTCCCTTCTGCAGGTTTTTGAGAAGTCCTACTGCAGATGAAGCCTGTAAATATTTGACAGAACTTCTGGGTAAAAACCCGTTACTCCTGAGAGAGCTGAATCTGAGTGGATATAAACTAGAAGACACACGAGTGAATCAGATCTCTGCTCTACTGAAGGATAAACACTGTAAACTCAACACACTGATGTGAGTATTTTGTTTTAGTGACATAAAATGTTACATAACATTTAATATTACTTTTACAGTAATGGATAGTACTATTTCCTCATTTGTTTGAGTCGGAGCAGTTTTTCTCTCAGCAGCCACAATAACGTTATATATTAAAATTAAGCAAACAATTAAAAACAGACACATTTAGATAAAAATAACTTTCAAAGATTGTATTTAATTTAAATTAAGGATCCAACGTAAACAGAGTGCTGCACGGGACAAGATTTGATGGGCAACAGCAGGTTGCGGCAGAATAAAATGATTCGTGGGACTTCCTCAAATAGAAGTATTTAAAAATAAAAAAAAACATTACTTTTCATCTATTGCACAAAAGCAACAAGAACAACTAAAATAAAATAAAAATCGATTTACAAATGCAAGAATAGGCAGAGTTTTTATTTATAACAGGTTTTTGCAGCATTGAGCAATGCAGCCACAGACATATCTGTTGAATTCTTTTACACAATGACCAATCAGATGTGTTTAAGTTAGAATCCACTCACTGCTTAAAACACTGTAGTTTTTTGTTCAGGGCAGGATTTCCACACACTCATGAGTCTTCTCAATATAATAAAGTGTAGACATTATAAAATATTTTTTGTGTGGTCAACTTCACTGATTATAACAGAGTTTTGTGAGATCAAGATGAACTGAGATGTCCGCTATAAAAAGTGATTATAAAGCGAACGCTCTTTAAATGCGTTCTGTCATGCCAAACCATGAACAAGGAGCCTATGATTGCTTTTCTGTTAAATTAACATGGTTTGTGAATGTTGATGCTTTAATAACAAATATTCTATCAAGAGTGTTTATGATATGATGTTGTGGCAAGTTGACACGTAACTTTTTCATGAAACTATTTCATGGACGCAATGATCTGTGTATGATTTTATGCATGTTGCAGATTGGAGCTGGAGAAGCTCTGTCCTGAGCAGGTGTCTAGTTGGGAGTTATTAAAAAAGAGAGTTGTTTAAAAAAAAAAAAAAAACCTGCAACATAATGTAGTTCCTGTTCCAGAACAAGGCAAATTATGATGTACCAGTTGTCCGGCCACCGATCTTTATCAGCTCATATTTATTTAATCCCACCCTATTTTGATTGACAGGATATAATCAGCCCTAACCATCCTTTACATTACATTTACATTTAGTCATTTAGCAGACGCTTTTATCCAAAGCGACTTACAAGTGAGGAATACAAACAAGCGATTCTTCATGAATAGGCAAATAGACACAGGAAGTGCTCACAATACAAGTTTCATACATTTCTCAGAGTAACATAAGCTAGAGTAGGAAGGGAAAAAGGAAAGGATAGGATTTTTTTTTTTTTTTTATGAAGAGGTTAAGTGTTCACGGAAGAGATGAGTTTTCAGCTGTCTCTTGAATATTGCCAGGGATTCTGCGTTCCTGATGAAGGTAGGGAGATCATTCCACCAGCAGGGAGCAGTGAACGAGAATGTTCTGGAGAGTGATCATCAGCTGTTTTTAAAGAATCAGCTGATAGCATGGAAAATAGCTTTTATCAGCCAATACCTTTTTTTTTTTTTTTTTAAAAGCCTAGAGAAGTAAAAATTAAATGCAGAATGATGTCATCAACATTATTGATCCGATCTGGTGGTACAGAGAGAGACTGTAAAAATGTGGCACCACAATGATGACAATGACACGGAAGAACCACTTTTGAAGTTGATCTGAAACTTTTTTTGCATTTTGGAAAAAAAAAATCCTAACTTATTGACATTTCTGAAATGGAAAATGCTGATAGAGAGAATTACAAATTCATGGTAACACTTTACAATAAGGTTCATTAGTAGACATTAGTTAACTACATTAGTTAACATGAACTAATAATGAACTGCACTTATACAGCATTTATTAATCTTTGTTAATGTTAATTTCAACGTTTACTAATACATTATTAAAATCTTGTTAACATTAGTTAATGCACTGTGAACTAACATGAACAAACAACGAAGAAACGTATTTTCATTAATTAACATTAATGAAGATTATTAGATACAGAAACAAATGTGTCTTGGTTTGTTCATGTGAGTTAATTCATTAACTAATGTTTAACTAATGAACCTTATTGTAAAGTGTTACCTAATTTACAAATCTTAGTTTGATCATCATATTCATTGTTTTTTCTCTTTGTGTCTTCAGTCTGTGTGGATGCAGTTTTACAGAGAAACAGTGTTTCACACTGACTTCAGCTCTAATTCCAAACCTTTCACACCTGAGACAGCTGGACCTCAGTGGGAATCAACTGAAGAATACAGGAGCAAAGCACTTATCTGGTGTACTGAGAGATTCACACTGTCATCTGGAGAGATTGAGGTGAGGAACATTCACATACAAGAATCAAGATGCTTAAAATTACTTGAACACTAATTACTTTTTCTCATTTTTTGGGGAAAAATGATTCTCTTTAGTATTTAGTGATATGGTAAAATAAATGACAGGGCTTCACATACTCTTAATTTTAACAAAAATAATTGCTTATCAATAATGAAAATAATTAGATTGTCGATTAGTCACGTCTGCCTACTGTGCATAACAATCATCTGCAAATCAAATGGAAAACTGCAGAGATCAGAGTGAGCTGCTGCTGCTCGAGTCACGGCTCAACTGAAACAGAAGAAAGCTTGATGTCAAGCTCTCTTGCAGAAGCTTTTACTGCATCTTGACTCGTGCAGGTGGATGATTGGAAGCACATGACACTGATGAAGGGTTTTTGCTCTACATTGCACTTCTTCCTTTTTTGAACTTCAGTCTGTTTTAAGCAGGAACACACCAAGCCGACGCCGATGAACTAATGGCGACGAAAGCAGACTGACACACCAAACCGACGCTCGATAGACGCATATAAAGAAGATAACTGTGTAGTTAAGCAGAGATAATTGTCAATATTCGTCATTCAGAAAGGGAAAGCGAAACTAAGACTGCATGTACAAACCATAAACAAAGCAGCGCTTCCTTACCGTTCTGAATATCAATCATGCTGATCACGTTCTTTATTCTCATGTTATTAAAATATTCGTGCATTCGAGTGCTCGGGTAAGATGACGTAAAATTAGAACAAGCTTCAGTCTGTCGTCGTGACTTCTTTGCTTGCTTTCATAACTTTTGCTTATATTCTCGTGAACTGACTCGTTTGCAATAACAGCCAATCAGAGTTCTCTCTCTCACCGACGGTTCAACATGTCGAATCGGACGAAAAAAGTCGACGAGGACCAACTTCAGCCGATGGTGTGAAACACACTGAGAAAACTTAGTTGGCCGACTGTCGGTTTGGTGTGTTCCTGCCTTTAGAGCTCTGCTACCCGACCCGAGCCCGACGGGTTAAGGTTTCACGAATAGATTCGGGTTCGGGTCTGTAACTAAGAAAAACTATATAGGCTGTTATAAGGTTTGCGAGTCGTCCTCTGTGTTGTACTCGAAAGAGCGCACGAGAGTGGGATTACATACATTTATGATTGATATATTTGACTAACTGTTCTCGCGCTCTTTCAGTCACAACACAGCAGACAGAACTCAGATCTTTAATGAGTGTGATAAGACAAACAATTACTGAGGGAAAAAGTATGACAGTGCCCAATGATGCAGGGAAAACTGCACAACGAATTCTAGCGAATAGCTTAACAGGTGAGGAAGAGGAGAGCACAAAATTATACACAAACCTCTAAAACTACTACACAATAATGTGTGTGAGAAGTGAACGACTGTAAACTGATCTACAGATCAGCTGCTCTGCTCTCTGTACTCTTGACAAAGCTCTGATTTCTGAGACAGTCAACTAAAATACTACATCATTTGATGCCGCGTTTCCCACAGGTGTATTATTATTATTATTATTATTATACAGTTTATGTATCTGCTGCCAGAGCCACGATCGTTTGTTGTCGTTTCTGCTGTAAACTACACTGTTTTCACACTGTTCAGATGTGAATAGAATATGAACCCAATTAGATCAATTGCAGGATTTTCTCATAAAGATCATAAACACACAAAAGGACTGTTACACTGTAATTTCACATTTTCCTAATTAAATAAACATTGCAAAAGACCAAATATAATTTTATATTTTGTATTTTTACACTATGTAAAATTCTGTTTATTAAAACCAATAAATCTCATCAAGTTAGTGCTTTTACATATTTTTACATTTATTCCAAAATAATAACAAAAGTAACAATACAATTTCTTTTATTTTTAACTGTCGCTGTTGGACAGTGTTACTTTATACAAACTAGTGACTTTTACACTTTTTAATGTCACAAGTTTCTGTAATTGAACTAAAACTGAAAGTACAAAATGGCTTTGTGCTCTTATCAAATTACAAAAGATTGTGAATCAATTAAACATGTATATATCCTGTTTGAACTGTGTGTTTTCAGTGAAATGTGCTCTTTGTTGACGTGATGATCTTGTGATCCAGTGTTTCTCAGATCTGCTCAGATCACAGTGAATGAATGCAGTGAACTCCATCTCTGTGAATTTATTCTGCATTTAGGAACGTTGCGGGCACAAGATGCGTCATTTTCACATTCGCATAATTCACATAATTCACATTTTTGTGGTCAGATTATTACAGTATTTCACTAGATTTGTAATAAGAGACATTTACAAATCAGTTTTCATTTTTCTAAAAAGCTCGAGTTTATCTAATGCAAGTGAAGAAATTAAAAAAAAGTTTGGTAATTTCCCTACTGTAAGGTACAAAATATACGTTTTCATTTATTTTACAGTGCATTTGATTTATATTATATAAGCTATTACTGTCATATGAATAATAATAATAATAATAATAATAATAATAAATACATACATACATAATAATAATAATGATACAACCCCATGTCCAGAAAATGTGATTAAAATCAAGAATCTGTGATTCAGTTTTCTTTAATCTTTATTTAACTAACGAAAGTACAAATAAAGGATTTTTAACGTTTTCACTGATTAACTAATATAAACAAATTTTGATTTTAATGGCTGCAACACACTCCAAAAAATCTGAACAGAGGATATTAGGAAGGTAGTCATGATGTTTTTGATGTTTTTTCTGTGTATGGAGTTCAGCTCTGAATGATGATCTCTCTTTCTCTGAAAGTCTTTTTTGTTTTGTTTGTTTATGAAGAGGATGCAAGTTTACAGAATAAAGAGTTATCATCTTTTCTTCTCTCTTATTTTCTTGCTCTTTCTCTGTCACAATGTAGGTTAAGAGACTGTAATATATCAGCTGAAGATTGTTCTGCTGTGACTTCAGCTCTGAACTCAAACCCGTCACACCTGAGAGAGCTGGACCTGAGCGGGAATAAACTAGGAGACTCTGGAGTTGATAATCTTGGTTTTCTGCTGGGAAGTTCACAGAGCAAGCTGGAGAAACTACAGTTAGTATCATTCTACTGTACTGCAGTTACAGTGTGATTTATAGTTCATTATTGAGTTATTTTAGGACAACAGGACGAGTCACATTGTTTATAGCACTGTGTCGTCTGGCATTTCCTTGTCTAAAGAAAATAAGTACAGTGAGCTGATGGACTGATGGTTCAGTGTGTCTGTCAGAAGAAAGTTTCAAATGCTGAAATCTGACAAACTGCAAAATGAGACCAAAGTGAGAACAGACTAAAAACTGACTAGATTATTCGACGGAGTTACATGGTTTTTACAGCAATTATGGTACTTTTTACAAAATCTATTTTCATATAAAGGGGTCATGAAATGTCTTTGATGAAGATAGTTTTTGGAGATCTTATGTTTCTGGATGTTAGCCTATGAAGTTAGACATGTTTATATATATATATATATATATATATATATATATATATATAAAACTCAATTTCAAGTGACTTTACCTCTTTCAGAAAGCCAGTAAATGTAAATCTCTGAGAAGCAAGTAAATTATTTATGATCAGTAAATTATAATAAACAATGGCTTCTCCTACTTTTCTTAGGGATGTCTGACACCAGTTCCCTTTCGAGGGAACTCGCACTGCGTCGATACGACACTTTGGGGAAACGCCCTCAGCGTGACGCGTCTGAAGCATGAATGAAACTATTCCAATCCTGATTGGTGTTGCGTCATGACGTAACATGTGACGGCATACACGGAAGCTACAAAGGGACGCCGGCACACAACAGAGTTAGCTTTTCGCTCTTCAGCAAGCGCTCTGTGTTACTGTTTGTCCTATTTGGTGGTGTTTGTCACAAGCACGTTTTCTGCAAATCAAAATGGAAGCGAGTGGGCAATTCAAGCGGTGTGTGCATCCCTGCCCGAGATTTATAACGGGTGGGGACACACATCAGCTGTGCGTATATTGTTTGGGAGCGCAGCACGCCCGGGCAGCTCTCGAGGGAGCTGCCTGTGCGGACTGTGAAGCACTGCCGATCAGAGTGCTGCGTTCCCGCCTGGCCGTGTTTGATGAGGCCAGCCAGGCTCGCGCACCCCGCGGTTCGGCTTAGATCATGGGGCTCGCAAATGGATCTGTCGGGAGAACGCGAGACTGCTGCGGCATTTTCTCGGTCCTCCTCGGACAGTTCCGATGATCTCACTCCCCGTGCGGAAGCCCACCCCGCGGCTTCTTCCGCACGGGAAGAGGACCCGATGCTTGAGCTGTCTGAGTCTGAGGATTTAGACGTGCTCAGCATCGAGGCCGGTGAGATCACAGAGAGCGCTCCACTGCATATTTCGCCCGCACGAAAGGAGTTGGTTGACGTGCTGACTCGTGCTGTGGCCAAATTAAATATTAACTGGCCGCAAGAAAAGCAGGAAGTGCTAGTTAAAAGCAAGCTTGATGAACGCTTCCTGCAGCACAGGTCCCAGCCTCAACGCAGAGGCTTACCATTTTTTCCTGACTTACATAATGAGTTGTGTAAGTCATGGAACAAACCGTACTCTGCACGGCTTTCTAACCCTCCTGTGTTAGATTATAGTAATATTATTGGAGCCCGTGAGCACGGTTATGGGACGATGCCTCGGGTGGAGGGGGCGTTAGCAAGTTACCTCTCCCCTGACATTGCATCGTCTCTTAAAGCCCCGGTACTGCCTTCCAAACCGTGTCGTGACACATCTTCTCTGGTGGGCAGGGCTTACATGGCGGCTGGTCGTGCTGGTGCGTGTCTGCATACGATGGCGATTATGCAGGCGTACCAGGCTGATATTTTAAAAGATCTGGATGAGGGCGAGGGACCAGCTCCAGAAGATATTGCTGAGCTGCGGAAAGCCACAGATTTGTCTCTCCAAGTTACTAAAGAAACGGCCCGCACTATCGGTCGTTCCATGGCAGCCATGGTGGCCACGGAGAGACATCTGTACCTGAATTTGTCGGGGATGAAGGAGAAGGACAGAGCATTTCTTTTGGATGCCCCGATATCGCCTTCTGGCCTGTTTGGCGACGCTGTCACCATGGTCGTCGACAGGTTTCAGGAGGCGAGTAAGCAGTCCGCAGCTTTCAAGCAGTATTTCCCTCGTCGCTCTAGATCGAAGGGGAAGGCTGCTCCAGGTCAGCATCCCCAGCCGTCATCGAGCTCCTCGTACCGGCAGGTACAAAAAGAGAGCGTTGCTTCTAGAGCCCCTCCGCAGGGAGCTTGGCAACAGAGGCGACGCTCTCGCCCGAGGCCCGCTGAGCCGAAGGTCGATTTGAGGACCGTCCTTCAGGCGAGGAAGGCTTCAGGAAAGAGGTCCTAGCTTTCACTGGCCCGCTGAGGGTTTCCCCCCTGGGGATGGAGCGACCGAGGTCGTTTCCACCTCAGAACCCTCAGGAAATCGATGTTGGAACCCCGCCGTCCAGTGCGTTTCGGGCCACATCGATTTCCAGCGAACGCACGCTGCAGTGTCCGCCCCAGGGGCTTGCGGCCTGCCAGCGACAGCGAATCGTTTTCAACCTTTTCCTGCCGGTCTTCCGCTTCAGGGGGTTGTCAACGATACTCGAAGAACACCCGAGGTCAGCTTCGAGAGGCTGATTCCCTTAGTAGATCATATCGACGCATGGCGGTGCCTCCCGAATATATCTCCATGGGCCCTGCGTACAGTAGAAAAGGGGTACAGACTGCAGTTCGGCTGTCGCCCCCCGAGGTTCAATGGGGTGGTCTGGACTGTGGTGCACCCAGAGCAGGGTCGGGTGATGGAACAAGAAGTTCACCCTCTGTTGGTAAAGGAGGCCATAGAACTCCACCAGACAGGGAGTCCGGTTTCTACAGCCGGTACTTCATAGTTCCCAAGAAGGATGGGGGGTTGCGTCCAATTCTAGATCTGCGGCATTTGAATCGTTCTCTGAGGAGATTCAGGTTCAAGATGCTCACTATTCCCGTCATCGTTAGTCAGATCAGATCCGAGGACTGGTTTGTCACGATAGACTTAAAGGACGCATACTTCCATGTTTCCATCGTTCCTTCTCACAGGAAGTTCCTGAGGTTCGCTTTTGGGGGCGAAGCGTTCCAATATCGGGTTCTTCTATTTGGCCTAGCTCTCTCCCCTCGCACTTTCACCAAGTGCATGGATGCAGCCCTAGCACCATTGAGGCTTCGGGGCATCCGTGTGCTAAATTACATCGACGACTGGCTTATTCTGGCCCAGTCTCGAGAGATGGCGGTTCGGCATCGAGATGTCGTCCTTGGCCACATTCAGAGCCTGGGGTTGAGACTCAACACCAAGAAGAGTGTGTTGTCGCCCGCCCAGAGAACCGTGTTCCTGGGGGTGGTTTGGGACTCGAGATTGATGCGGGCACAATTGTCTCCCGCTCGTATCGCGGCTATCCTGGCGATGGTTTCCAGGATAAAGCTAGGCCACGCTATCACTGTAAAGCAGTTTCAAAGACTGCTGGGACTCATGGCAGCTGCGTCCAATGTAATTCCTTTTGGCCTTCTGTACATGAGACCCCTACAGTGGTGGTTGAAAACCAAGGGGTTTTCCTCGAGAGGGAATCCATTCCGTATGATCAGGGTCACGCGCCGATGCCTTCGTGCCCTGTCCATATGGAAGAAACCTTGGTTCCTGTCCCAAGGCCCTGTTCTGGGAGCGTCATGTCGCCGCAAGGTCGTTTCGACAGACGCATCCCTTACTGGCTGGGGCGCGGTCATGGACGGCCGCTTTGCGAGAGGTCTGTGGCAGGCCCAGCATTCTTCATGGCACATAAATTGCCTGGAAATGCTGGCGGTCTACAAAGCTCTGAGGAGCTTTCTCCCAGATCTCTGCGGGCACCATGTCCTAGTACGAGCGGACAATATGTCGGTGGTCTGTTACTTGAACCATCAGGGGGGTCTGAGGTCGCGCCCTCTGTCCAGACTGGCGCATCAGATTCTCCTGTGGGCCCAGGGGAAACTGTCGTCTCTCAGAGCGATGTATGTTCCCGGGGACCAGAATCAGGGAGCAGACGTCCTGTCGAGGCAGGGGTTGAGACCCGGGGAATGGAGACTTCATCCAGAGGTGGTGAAATCAATGTGCGAGAGGTTCGGCCCAGTGGAAGTGGATTTGTTTGCGTCTCGAGAGACGACCCACTGTCCGCTGTGGTTTTCTCTCACGCACCCAGCCCCACTGGGGTTGGATGCCATGGTACAAACGTGGCCGAGGCTGCGCCTGTACGCTTTTCCCCCGATCGCTCTGCTCCCGGGAGTCCTGGAGAGGGTCCGGAAAGAAGGGATCAGTCTATTGCTGGTAGCCCCATTCTGGCCGGCCCGAGTTTGGTTCTCAGACATCACGTCACTCCTGGCAGGCCAGCCGTGGCAGATCCCTCTGAGGAGGGACCTGCTGTCTCAGGCAGAGGGTACAATATTTCACCCTCGGCCGGAGCTGTGGGTCTGGCCCCTGAGGGGGCTCAGTACCTAGAGGCTGGTTTGTCAGCTAGAGTGATTGAGACCATACTCAGTTCTAGGGCTCCTTCCACGAGGAGATTGTATGGCCTAAAGTGGAATGTGTTTTCCACGTGGTGTAGAGAGCGTGGGTTGGATCCAGTTAACTGCCCGGTGGCTTCAGTGCTGGAGTTCCTCCAAGATCGTTTCTCTGCTGGTCTTACCCCGTCCACACTTAAGGTGTACGTGGCTGCCATTGCGGCTTTCCACGCTCCTCTAGGTGATGGGCCCCTGGGGAGGCACCAGCTGGTCATACGTTTTCTCCGTGGTGCACGGAGGGTGAGGCCTGCAATTCAGTCTCGGATCCCGTCTTGGGATCTGGCAGTGGTTCTTGAGGGGCTGGCACTTGCCCCCTTCGAACCGCTTGAGTCGGCTACGGCGAAGAACCTGACCATCAAGATGGCCTTTCTCCTGGCAATTACTTCTCTCAAGAGAGTAGGCGACCTCCAGGCCTTGGCTGTCTCGCCGACTTGCCTGGAGTTTGCCCCCGGGGAAGTTAAGGCCATTCTTCACCCTAGGCCCGGCTATGTGCCCAAGGTACCATCTAGGGTGGCACGGCCGGTGGTTCTTCAGGCCTTCCACCCCCCACCTCATGTGGCGGCGGAAGAAGAGAGGCTTCATCGGCTCTGCCCTGTCAGAGCCTTGAAGATCTTTGTCCAAAGATCCTCTCATTGGAGGAGATCGGAGCAGTTGTTGGTGTGTTTTGGATCACCCAAGAGAGGACTTCCTGCATCTAGGCAGACAATCAGTAATTGGATTGTTCAAGCTATTGCCTTGGCCTACCAGGTGCGCGGTCTGCCTTCACCCGTGGCCTTGAGGGCCCACTCTACCAGAGGCATGGCGTCCTCTAGGGCCCTCCTGTCAGGGGTCCCGTTGCAAGACATCTGCGATGCGGCTGGGTGGTCCACCCCGCATACCTTCATTAGATTTTATAGTCTGCACCTTCCCTCCACGCCGGGTGCACGAGTCCTCTCGTCCTAGGTGTGCCGGGTTCCGCTTCACACTAGGGCAGGCATGTTTCGGTCTGGCATAGTGGGTATCCGTTCCCCAAAGTGTCGTATCGACGCAGTGCGAGTTCCCTCGAAAGGGAACGTCTCGGGTTACGACTGTAACCCTTGTTCCCTGAGAAAGGGAACGAGACACTGCGTCTCGTTGCCACACCTCTCCATGCCTGGGAGCGACTTGCTTCATCGCGAAAGCTAACTCTGTTGTGTGCCGGCGTCCCTTTGTAGCTTCCGTGTATGCCGTCACATGTTACGTCATGACGCAACACCAATCAGGATTGGAATAGTTTCATTCATGCTTCAGACGCGTCACGCTGAGGGCGTTTCCCCAAAGTGTCGTATCGACGCAGTGCGAGTTCCCTTTCTCAGGGAACAAGGGTTACAGTCGTAACCCGAGACGTTTTCTTCAACTCGCTGGATGGAAATATTGATTTATTCTCAAATGTTTTATGTGATAATCCAGTTTTGCACAAAAGTTAAATTCACAATTTTGGATTGAAACAAGCTAATGATACATTTGAAATCTTAGTCTTAAAGTGTGTGAAACTCTACATGAGAAGGAACACTGCACCCTTGTGCTGAAATATATATATATATATATGAGTTAATATGTCTGTTTGGTGTTTTTAATATGCGTTAAGACAAAACATATGCAAATTCATCAGTCAACAGCTTTGCTGATTACTTTCTCTGTAAAACTGCAGTGAACCAAAGACAGCTTCAAAAACAGTCTGAAACAGTTTGTTCCTGATGTCACTAATTGTCACAGTTCAGGCTGGAACTAATTTGCATATTCACAGAACTGTGAATACTAAATCAGAGCTTCCCAAACTTAAGAGGGGTAAGGCCCCCCAAAAACATTGCAAAAGCTCCACGACCCCGCCGTTAAAAAATATATACCGACATTTACCTACAAATACATTTATTAACAAGTTTGTAAGAATTTCATGTGAATTATGAGAACTATGATGTAAACATTCTTTACAAATGTATTTAAATCCATAATACTAACCCTACATACTTTCAAAAAATCAAATTTTAGAACAATTGGAATATTTTAATTATTTTAATATTGATTTGGACTAGCTACGGCCCACAGTTTGGGAAGCAATGTACTAAATGATGCAAGGGTGTAGAGTTACATTTAACCAATTTTAAGGCATAAAGAAATTATTTTCATAGGACAAAAAATGTTTCAGTGTGTCATTTTGATTATCAAGTATTGAACAAGGAATTAAAGTATTGGTGACAGGGGGACTTTATATTCTGGCTTGTTTTTTACTACAAACACACTTAAAGATTGTAAATAAATATACATTAAATGTCGACATTTAATGTCAGAAAGTCAGAAAGAGCTTTATTGACAAGTATGTTTGAACACACAAGGAGTTTGCTTTGGTGACAGAGGTACAACACATAGAAAAATACAAAATAAATAATAAAGATATGTGAAAGACACATGAATATACATAACAAAATAGACCATCTGTATGTACAGGTGTGCAATAAACAACAGAAGACTGGACATTACAGGAAGTGTAATAATAGTGTTGCTTATAAGTTACGAACTAATTACAAATGCTGTAATTATTCAATCTTCTCTTTGTTTATGGACATGATGTTGAAAGACATCAAACTAAAATTTCTCACAAAATCTCACCTGTTGTCTCAAATTATAAATCATTATAAGCTTAATATCATGAATTGGGTATTTTTTGTTTTTTAGCCAAAAATCTACTGCAGCTTTAAGTAAAATTTGTTTTAGTTAAAAAATTAGCTGATTCAGTTTTTCAGTCAGTTTTATATTAAACTTATGTCTTAATGTACATTTATAACTCAGACATTTTGAAGATTAATTTATTATTTCCTGAGTTATAACTAGTTTCTTTCTTCATGGAAACTGTAATAAAGTTTCCATGTTTTTGTTGTTGTTTTATACTGTATGACACTTACTCATGGTGAATTTACACACATCTGATCATTTGTTGTTTCTCTGTCCTCAGTCTGTGTGGATGCAGCATTACAAAGAAACAGTGTCTCATCCTGACTGAAGGACTGTGTGTAAATCCTTCACACCTGAGAGATCTGGACTTCAGTGGGAATAAAATAGAAAACAAAGGAGTGAATCACTTGTGTGAATTACTGAAGGATTCACGCTGTAAACTGGAGAGATTGAGGTCAGTGACATACAAGATTCTATTCACATACAAGAATCAAAATGCTTAAAATCACTTCTACATAAAACAAGTTAATCAAATCACTTTTACTCAATTTCTCATGAAGAGCCTGAGTTTACATTACTTGTATGGAAAATAATTTTCCCTATGATGTGTTTTGTGATGTGATGAAAGCAGGTCTTAAATTGACACCAAGAACATGTCAGTTTTGACCATGATTTCATAATCAGTTATCTTTATATGTGCTCTCTGTCAGTCAAGTCATCTTTATTTATAAAGCGCTTTTTACAATTCAAATTGTGTCAAAGCAGCTTTACATTAATAATTGGCAAATAATTTTGGCTGCACAGCAGCTCCCAAAGAAAATGGTGTCATTGTCCAGTTTATTCTATATATTATTGATTCATTCCGTTGCAAAGATCAATAGTTATTAGTCTAGTTAATTTATGTATATCAGCACTGGAGAAAACAGTGACGTAATCGTCCGGCTCAAAACTCCAACAAAATGGAGAAAAAAACCTTGGGAGAAACCAGGCTTGTGTCAGTCAGTAACTTCACAATCTTGAAAAATAGAAAAGTATGATGAGAT
Source organism: Zacco platypus (assembly GCA_038088235.1). Taxonomy (NCBI): domain Eukaryota; kingdom Metazoa; phylum Chordata; class Actinopteri; order Cypriniformes; family Xenocyprididae; genus Zacco; species Zacco platypus. The sequence goes on from CM076075.1 coordinate 31,541,925, forward strand.
GATTTGAGCCACAGAGTGAACAGCAGTGGAATAAATGAACAATAATGATAATTTAATGAGCTGATATTAGTAATTAAATATTAGTAGACCTGATGTGAAGCATGTGTGAAACATTTTCCAAACAGTTTCTTTATTCTGCAGCACTTTATCTGAATGACAGAATGAAACGATGACCTTGAATATTTAGTGAAGCTTTGATGATCAAATCAGATTTGATATTGATGTAAAATTCCTGTATGTGAGTTTCTCTGACACTGGAAGTCTCTCATCACATGGATTCCTGTTGAGATACTGATTTACTGCATAATTCTGCTGAGGGAAAGACAAACATGACAACATCCTCTGGGTTGAAAGTAAAATGAACTTTTTTCTTGTTTGTCTCTTTCTAGTCTAAATGAGTGTGGCATCACAGATGTTTCTTCTTTAACTCAGTCTTTGACAAACACAAAAGCGCTGCAGTTTTTAAAACAGCTTGATCTGAGTAAAAATACCATCGGATCCTCCAGGCAGAAGCTCAATGACGTGATTCAAAACTCAAACTGTAAACTGAGGTGAGTGAATAAGGGCTAGCATGATATCTTAGCATAACATAAAAACACAATAATTCATCACATTAATATCATGTTTTTGTTCAATATAACGTCAAATCTGTGCGTGTGCGTGCGTGTGCGTGTGTGTGCATGCGTGTGCGTGCGTGTGCGTGCGTGTGTGTGCGTGTGTGCGCGTGCGTGCGTGTGCGTGCGTGTGTGTGCGTTGCTTGTTGCAGCATTAATAGAAACAAACACACACATGGTGAGTAATGTTGAATAGTTATTGTCAATTTCATACAAGATATTTTTCTTTATTACAGGTGAATCAGAGGAGGAAGAGTCTGATCTCAGATCAGATGTGGATGAGCAGGAATATCAGTCTTCAGTTTAAGATCTTCATCATAATGATGTTGAGATTAAACTCATCCATGATGAAGAAATTAAAACATTGCTAATTTTAAATGTCAGATTTAGCAATTAAATATTTTAAATGATATAAACAAAGTCTAGAATTAAAATGACATCATTGTGTGATACATATGCAAAGATTTAAATCAGTCCTATCTGTCATATGTATATATTTCTTTATTTAATTTATATTTTACTTTGATCTATTTTATAATTATATTCCTCTTACATGTTATATACAGAATATTCATTTTTATTGTTTTTTTTTTTTATGTGTGTAAGGTTTGATTTTCCTGTTAAGATAAAGCTCAGATCAAGCATCCTGCAATAAAGCAATAAAACTCATCTGGAAAGAAGGCTTCAAAGGAACAGGACAACACCCTGCCCAAACTGCCCTCACTCATCTATGCGACCAGCCCCCCTCCCTCCACTCCCTTCCTTCCCCTGATTCAAATCACTGAAGTTCTCCAAGAATGCATATGTACTATGTATGATGTATCTTGTGAATCTATTATTTTCCAATTTCATGTTTAGTATCATTTTAAATGTCTCAGTGCGATTGGTAAAATGGTCTCAGCTTCACAGCAGTCACTAGTATTATGAGAAAGATTGAAAACTTAGGAGAACTCTCTTCTCTTTTCTCTTCAAGAAAACCACCTCCTCTCCCCAAAAACCAGGTGCGGGGGCAATAAATATTTACAATCCTTTTGTTCTGGTCTGGGTATTTAGGAGAAAAGACACAGCAGCGAGACGGGACATTCTGTAGCCAGAACCCCTACATGGAGCTGATGAGTGTTTTCCACTCACATCTCTGTGTGTATGCATAACTTTTAAATACTCTTAGAGAGATCTTTTGAGTAATTGATGTTATGTATTATATTTGAATTGGTTTATAATTGTGTAATTATGTAATTGGCATTGATACATTTTTACCTGATAAATAAATTGTTACATCTTGATTTATTTTGAATTCGTCTGAAATCATTATCACCGGTAGATCAATGTGGTTTTCGAGGCTTTCGCAATTCTAGTGTTAGGATAGATCATACTGAAATCGTAGTATACGGAGCATGAGCACGATATTAAGATTTTGGATTTCTGACTATTATGACTTAATATGTTATAGTATTGTGACTAAACCGAACGGCACTTTTGTGAGAATAAGCATGTGGCGATTCCATAGCTTGTGTTTTTTAGTAAACGCTATATCCTCTGTTAAGATTCTAAACTAAACGGAATGTGATCGTAAGGCGTGGTTTATCAGCTGGCCATAAGTCTTTAAGCGGCCCGACGCCCGAATGAAAGGATAATTGAAATTAAGAGAAATTAAAGAATCAAAGATCTAAATGAATTCATATTTAATCGCATGATCAGCTATTAATGTTACATCAGAAACATTACCAATTAGAGATCGTTTACAATTGGAGTCAGATTATGCGAACAGCTAAAGGAAAACATAAACTAAATCCTAAAAATTTATGTGAACTTCACGCGGGTGCTGAAAAGACATACAGCTCTGGAAAAAATTAAGAGACCACTGCAAAATTATCAGTTTCTCTGCGTTTACTATTTATAGGTATGTGTTTGGGTAAAATTAACATTTTTGTTTTATTCTATAAACTACTGACATTTTTCCCAAATTCCAAATAAAAATATTGTAATTTAGAGCATTTATTTGCCAAAAGCAACAACTGGTCAAAATAACAAAAAATATGCAGTGGTCTCTTAATTTTTTCCAGAGCTGTACACGCATGATACCTTCGCCCAGGCCATCAGATTCCGCCATTGGGCTGACGGGTGGTCCTTACATGTGAAACTCTTGTCTCAATGCATAAATATGTTTCTGTACATGAAACAACAAAGCTTTGACTGAATCCTGTTCTCTCACTCGAGCCCAGACTAAGATTTAATATTGACATCATTCATGTACCCATAATTCACTGCATTTTAAGGTGTAGCTTTCACACTCACCAGTCTGGATATTCTGTCTGATGCTTTTTGTTCAGCAATTATAATTTTGTTTTGCCTCTGTATTGTATTTTATTATGTGTTATCCTGTTGTGTAAATATACAAGTAAAAACTTGATTATTTTATTCACTTTGAAAAGTTCATTAGTTCAGCACCTTAATTGTGTTGTGACTGGTGTTAAGATGCAGATTCTGTAGTTTCTCAATCTCACCAACACAATCAACACGTCAACACAATAAGCAACTATTTTTATCACGTGACCAGTCCAAACCTTTAACAAATCAAATGTGAATTCTGTAAGATCACATTCAGAAACCTTGAACTTAAAATAAGATTAAAAATGAAGCTATTAGAGACTTATAAAAGTGCACAAATCAGCAGATTAAAGGAAGCTTGTTTCCACCACTAAATAAAAAAATTAAAAAGGTTATTTTATCAACTTTATCTCTCAAATCTGAAAAAGAAAACTAATAATAACAGGCCCGAATAATAATAAACTTGCAATTCTGATTTTTTTTCCGCAATTGCTAGTTTATATCACAATTCTGACTGTATAACTCTCAATTGAGTTTATATATTGCAGTTCTGAGAAAAAGTCAGAATTACCTTTTTTATTTTTTATTCCATGTTGGAAACGAGTTTCCATAAAAGGAGCATATAGTGATGAGAGAGAGAGACAGAGAGAGAGAGAGAGAGATTATTTTCCTCTCAGTCTCACATTGATTTTTTTCTCCAACAACTAAATAAACATCTTAAAGACATTTTCTAAACATCTATTTGTCATCTGACAGGAAACATCCTTTAGATGAATTGCAGTTGAGCAAAACACTCAGAGATAAACACTCTGAAATGTTCGTGTTATTTTTATCACTTACTATTACTCCATAAAATTTAATTTAAACATAAATGGAACAAAGTACAATAATCATAATAAAGCATCATGATTTGAATAATATTGTAATATTATGTTATAATTATGATTTGTTTTGGATACAGTGCCCCCCCCCCTTTTCTGTCTTTACTTTCACTTTCAGCAGGGCGACGCGGGTACCTGATTGGTCTATTCATCTGTCAATCATCGTGTGTTCACCAATGAGGGCGCGATAACCTCCTCTCTGCTCTGGGTTTCGTCAGATGACGATCATGTATCGACGATTGTCAGAGATATTGTCAAAAGCGTCAAATATTGGCAATATTGAAAGGATTTGTCATTTCCGAGTAGGCCTGTTACATTCTTCTATCTAGTCTATTATTATTATTACTAATACCTTTATTATTAAATTAATATTATAATAAATTTACCCCGCATTAATTTCACAGCTCAACACGTTTAAATAATCTTTATTTCAAGCACCAACTTAAAAAACAACAACAAAACAAGCTTTTTAACAAGAAATAGGCCTGCTATTCTTTTCATTTGTTTGTTTTCGTCATTTCACCAAAAGCAGGATATGACGGACCCTGATGACGTCATCCAATCTCAGTCCCTCCATGTGACAGTCCCACTTTCTTCACACTTTCTCCAGCACTTCAAAGCTCAGAAGTCTGAATATTATCCCATTTAAATGTTATTTTTAATATGATTAACAAAAACATTTTTGTTCATCCTACAAATATTGTCCTCATTTGTAAAACTAAAAGTCAATCAATCAAAAGCCACAGCCAATCAGAACAGAGTGTGGGCGGGCTCTCGACGCATTCGCGCGGCAACAGAGATTAACCTCGACTGAACTCGACAAGAAAATGGATAAGTACATAATCAAATTTACAAATATTACACTATTTAAATAATATAAAAATACACACTCAGACACTGAAACAATCTTTGTCACAGAATACACTTGTTTTGTTCACAGTTTGAACGTTCTTGCTTCCATTTGTTTAATTTCAAGATCTGAGGTGAATTATTCATTGTTTACAAAGCTGGGAGCACTAAATGATATTCAAAGACACAAAACATGCTTTTAACATTAAATAAAGCACATAAACATTACCTGAGATTATTATTGCCATATTTCGTGTTGTTGTTCCAGCCGCGATTTAACAAATAATAGAAACCGTTTCTAAAATAGAGTCTAGTGAGGACAACCGGTGACTTAAACACTTCTGATTGGTCGTTATTTTCAACAGAACTCCCTGTGATTGGCTACAATGACACGAATTTAACAAACAGATCGCTTTAATTTACTTGCTTTTCTGTTTTATTTAACAATACAAATTATATGTTACACATAACACCGTTAATCCTGCATGAGGTGAGTAAAATTATATAAATTGCTTTGATTTGCAAACGGTTTGATTGACAGGCGATCTGACCAATCATAACCCTGAATCCGCCATTTTGTCGTTAAAGCGGTCAGGGGAGTTAGTAGATTAACGTTGGTGAACTTGAATCACATCTTGAAACAACATTCCTTCTGATGTTCATTCATGTTTATTTGATGCTATAAATGAACTAGTATGAAGAGATGATCGGTTCACGAGGAGCTACAGCGATCTGTCACCACACATTAAACACACACTAGACGCTATTTATTCATTAAACTTCTTTAAAAGATTACAATATTTTAAATATGAAACTGTTTCATTCGTTGTCAGTGTCCTCTTTGCTCCGCGATGTGTGAGAACATGATGTGTGGCGTGAGAGCGCATGGCTTGTCGGACATAGCAACAGTAACTAAAGGGGGCGGGGCTTTGCGAATGGTCATTTCGTTCAAATTTGTCTAAATGGGTTATGTGATTATCATATTTCTAAAAAAAAAAAAAATAAAAACATCTGTAAAGTAAAAATGATTGATAAACACGTCTATCATATGGAAATAAATAACAAGTACTTTGGCTGATAAGTGGGCGTGGCCATAAACCGAGGGGCGTTACCTGATTTTCCACGTCAGAGTGTGGGTGGGGTCGGGTGAAGGATTTTTGTTGCATGATGTAAAAACACCCACAAACTCAGAAACGCCCACGTGTGTTCCTCAGAGACCTCATACTCGTCTGCACTTTTCTCACTGCAGCCTCATCCTCTCACACTCTCTACTGTAAGTGCTGCTCTGCCGCCATCTAGCGGTTACTTCATGTCTTTTAGTGAGGTTTTGTTTGGCATGAAGTGTTAGTTCTCCATCTTTAAACTTTGTTTTATCACATTAAAATTGGATAATATTTAGAGCTTTTAATTGTTGGAAACAGTGTGAAGCGCTCTAAAAAGTCATTGAAAAGTGCTTGAATTTCACTCTCAAAAGTTTGGATGAACCCTGAAAATAATAATGTAAAAGCATTCGACTATTTCTGCCACAATACAATGGTTATCATGCAATTATAGCTAAAAACCTACCCCCCCCCCCCACACACACCCAAACCTTACCCTAAACCTACCCCTTCCATAAAAATAAAATTTACTTAAAAAATTACAAAAACAAGCAGGACGACTGGCGTTATAGTCATGACATACGATCCAATGTCTTACCACTAGGTGGCGATAGGGAAGCTTATTGTGTGTGTGTGTGTGTGTGTGTGTGTGTGGGTGGGGTGGGGGTAACTAGCAGGGGTTTGAAGTACTGCAGTCAGACACACTTGGAGATGTTTCTCATTTGAAACAGAAATGGCAGCTCTTATGAGTTGTTCAATGTGATGGTCGTAACAAAATTTAGTTGCACTGGCAGAAAAAGAGGTCGCAAAATGCAACCATTTAATCACAGTTTGTTTACTTCTTTAGAGTAACTCACCCAACACTGTTAGTGGCACATAATACAATTAATTGTTCTTGTTTGCAGAAATGTTTGACAAAAAAACGAGACACACACAGGATACTGAACAACTATTTATTTCTCTTGTTGAATAAAAACCTCAGTTCGCCCCCGTTTGAAGCCCTCTACGAGCACACCATGTACAACTGCTTTAATTCAGAAAAACAAAATAAACTTGCCAATCAAATTCCTCCAGAGGACTGACCACAACAATCACATCAACCCTGTGACACACGACACCTTCTGCACATCCGTCCAGTTTAAACTCTCACACGAGGTTCGATTCGACTTCATCTCGTATCAGGCCTGAGGATTCGTTTCACATCTCGGCACCGATATCTGCGGCTCGCTCAGAGGTTTCCCATCATGCCCTGGTCTGAGCGATCAGACTGCATTTCACTAGCTGCCAGCGGGACATCTCTGCGATTCGTAGTGCTTTTTCAAGGGAGCGCTTTAGCTAATACAAGTAGAGTTGAAAACTATGAAACGGACGACAGTCATGAGAAAAATAATGCAGAACCGGCCGAGAGAGCACTTCTCCTCCGAATGTGATCCGTAATTCGCTCTTTGGATCTCTGAAACACAAATTAAAAATATGAAGCACACCAAAAACAACAATGACTCCCATCTAACAGTGCAGGAACAAGTGCTTCAGTGACATTCAGAGGGGAGAGATGGGGTCGCTGGGTAAACAAACTTCATCAACAGAGCAACAGACAGCTGGTACCTGAAATAACACATGAACATACAAGTGCATCAAACAGGAAATGAACTATTCACAATAGAGGGGTTTATGGACACTTGTGTCAGGTGAAACTCGCCTCCTGTTCAGACTAAATGTTTTTACACAACGCATCTGTCCTTTTGTCCCGTTTATTGGTACGTGAATTGATGCTGGAATACTGTAAATGGGTGCGTCACATCTGTTCACCTGAAATATCTCTACAGTTCATCCAAACAATCACCATCTGGTACACGAGCATTATGAAATGACATCAAATTTAGCCTTCGCATCATGTGTGCCGTACGCGACTCAGACGTCTTTTGTCTTTAAAAGTGCACATGAACGCAATTTCGAGATCCAATCTGATTCTTAAAGGGTTCCAGGATCTTTCCAGAAGATCTTGGCGTTAAACGGAGCGTTAAGGGGTTTGTGTTGAGTTTATATCAAAAAGCCCTCTTAGAAATGTACATAATCGACATCAAAAGGCAAGAATAACTGGCACTCAAATAGCAAAATACATTTTGAAGACAGGAACAGCAGTCTGATCCATCATGGAGAATCATTTAAAAGAAACGATGAATTCAACAATACATTCAATCATAAACCAGGATGTTTTTGTGAATTGACCTACTGCTAGACAACGCTGTCTGACGCTAGAAGAACGCACCAAAAAAAAAAAAGAGATTAATCGCAAATTTCGGGGCTGAAATAAACTAGAGCTAAAAAATGATTACAAAACCTAGTACTACAAACCATGTCGATCTATTCAATGAAGCAAAGCACCGATTGTTTAACAGACGGATGAGCCTGAAACCGTCGAGTTAAACTGAAAGTTTATTTTGTTTAGGTGGCGGAGCTCGGACACAAACTCCACGGCCTCTACACTGAGTTTTGGTGCTTTAAAAGACATTAGAGAACAGATCCCAAAAAAGAAAAAAGAAAACCAGAACATAAAGCTATTTGACTGAGGAGCGCTCACAGTATCAGCGGGGTTCTGTACACCTAACAGAATAATATCAAATACCATCCTCTGTTTAATACCAAAGGAACTAAAGGTTGATGCAAAAATACCAGATAATAATCATCATCATCATCATCATCGTTCCATGGAAGTTACGGCATTTTGTACACAAACTCTCTCCTCCGAACACATCGAACGCCGATCAAAAGATCAATCGTTTCCGGAAAAACATCAAATGTTTTTTTTTTTTTCTTTTTCTAAAAAAGGAAGAAAGGAGAACAACTCAAAGCTGCGTCCAGCTGAAGGCAGGCGTCACCTGCGCTGGTGTTAAACAGAGAGGCAGTTCCTGTTAGTCAGGAGTCAAAACCAAAGCGTTAATCTAGACGGTGATGATCGGAGATTCTTGGCTGTTCGGATGATCTGGTCTTCTTCATGTTGGACTACGCCGCCACTTTGTTCTCCTTCTGAAACAATTTTAGAAAAGCACAATATAGATTAGGACCCTATGAAATCAGCTTCACTCTTATTTAGATTCTGTGATATAAAATGTTCTTATCTTAAAGTCAAGGCTGGTGTAGGAACGAACACATTTTATTCAACCACACTTAACTTCTTGTCCTCTCACCACAAAACCTAAGTTTGCCTGCCCCCTAGTGTCTATAATAAACATAACATTACTTGAGATATTGTGCGTTATACTGTAAATTCCATTTTTACAACTGGATTCCACGTGAAATCCATAGGGCTATAATAGATTAACTAGTATTAGTAATATTTATGAGACGTATTTAAATCAATTTGCTCTTATTTCATTGGTGTAGAGAAAAAGCAAACTATTTAATTTTGTGGAAAAAACACAGTAGTCCAATATCAGACGATAAAATGGCAAACTCTACAAGGCTGATACTAGAGATTGATGATAGTCAGTTTTACCGATATTTAAGATTTTTTAAATCGTATATATATCGGTTTTGCAATATCGGATTCACCAATAAATGTAGGTTTTTTGAGAATTGCGAGCGTTGTTCATAGATAAAATAATGAACTTATTATTTTTGCTTTCCTTATTAATAAACTATTTATGCATAGCCATTAATGGACAAATTATGTTAGATAAAGCTTGAAGTTTTTATTTTAAAAGGACACTGATTTTTTTTGCACTCTTTCAGACTCATTTATTGATGAAGATTTTCTTTTGTGTGCAAGGAGTTGAAATAACATTGACAAATGTGTTAAATAAAACGCGTTCAGTTCAGTGCAGTTATTGTGTAAAAAACAGAAATAATACGATAAATATCAGTTCTGAAATATTGGTAATCTGAAATGCAAACAAATTTGGTACCAGTTATAAAAAAAAAATACATAAAAACCACCCAAATAACAGTCGCTCTCTAGCTGATACTGATATAATGACAAATATTAGTATTTATGTGCCATTACAGTATTTATTATTACTTTATATTAAATTTTTTACTTTTATATTATTAGTTCATTTACATTTTAGTAAATTTGTTATCTGCTTTGGTAATTATATAAGATTTTATTTCAAATATATTTTAATTTCAGTTTTAATACTTATTTCAGTTAGTTTTTTTCATATAATATTTACATTTTTTTTTAGCTTTATTTCAATTACCAACAGTGATTTCTAGTTCACCGTAACATAACGCATCTTGCATCTCTAATATTAATGTTTGGCCCATTACTGGGGTAAAAGAGGAAGCACTAACCCTGTACTCGAAGTCAGAGAACTCCCGCCCTCCTCTGCCGCCTCTGAACCCGCCCCTGAACCCGCCTCCGCCCCCACGGGAGGGCATGAACGAGCCCCTGCTCGCCGCACGCCCGCGACCGCCACGGAAACCCATGCCGCCACCTCTGCCACGGAAACCCCCGCGCCCGCGATTGTGACGCAGTGGAATACCGAACGTCTCCGCATTCATCCTCCTCTCCTCCGCCCAGGTCTGCCTCCGTTCCCTGAACACAAGAAACGAAAAACACTTCAGAATGCAATTCAATAGTCAAAAAAGATCCACCTTTAACAGGCGGCCTGTCTTATCTACAACATGTTTACACGACATTCGTCTCAACGCTGGAATACACTACACGACTTTTAAAATCTGAACACATTTAAAACACTAAGGGCCCTATTTAATGATCCAAGAGCAGGTGCACAGAATCCACTTTTGAATTAAAATACATGTGTGTAATTAACCAATTTCATTCGTCATTACTGCAAATAGGTAATCCTGATACATGCAGTGACTATCCATTTGTAGGCATTTATCTTTATGTACACAATAATAATCTTTTACATTATAATCCTTTTATTTTTAATATTTAGCATGTTTATGTGCTGCTGTGTGTGTAACAAGCAAGAGTGTAGGTGTGTTGTGCATCCGCGTAGAAGTGCATGTTACCCTTTAAATAACAAAAAATACTGCGTCGTTGACTTCAGAGCAGGTTTTTGTTGGTCAATGGCGCAGTCGTTTTCAGTTCCTCAAAATAGCAACACGCCAACAATGCACCTGAGCACACCTCGTTTTCAGACCAGCACGCCCATGGGCGAAGAGAGCGCATTTGCCATTTAAACAACGTGAAAATGATAACTGCGTCAGGCTGAAACTAGCGAGAAGTACTCACTTTTTGCCATATTTGCACGGCAGGAACTGGGAACGAGTTTTTAGGAAGACATTAAATTAGCTCAGAGTAGGGTCTAATCGAGGACAATAGGAACTAGCAGTGATGTAAGTGTCCGTCGATTGGCCGAACGCATGGCATACGAAACGGCACCCGCCATTTTTAAAAAGCCATGTAAACAGTTCACATATACTTAACTCTACGAACACTGAAAACAGCAATTAGACAGAAATATTCAGAAAGCTAATGTTAACGGGATTTACCTGTCGCCTTTGTTGTTCTTTTCTCAGTCTTGGTGATATGTAGCACCGCAAGTTGTCATAGATTTGGTCTCTTAGCCCTCCTTTTTGCGCTTTCAATCGCATAACAATATGTCTACATTCCTTCTGTTATCATGACAAAAACACAGCTCTGCTCAGTGTCCTCCATCCTCCAGTCGTTGAAAGCCACGGTTAAATGACGTCGCTTACGGATTATGCTACTTCAGAGTTCCTACTGGCGGTGCGAATGCAACCAGGAAAATGGCCTTAAGGGAAATTTAGTTCTCAGGTAGTTCCTATATCTACCCGATGCAAAAGCCCCTATCCACTATTAGACGTTCAAATGGTTCCGAACACAACAAAAGATGTGCAGGAGATGAGCGTAGTCGTTGTTGTAGGAACACTATGTGATGAATTGCGAAAGAAAAATCGAGTTAAGCACATTTGGATGCGGGCAGACGCGGTCGGTACGGATCTTGAGGCTAATTTGTTACGTGTTCTGTTCATTTCCTTTTGTATTGTTGCTGTATTTTATTGCAACACTCATAGCTTCGGTTTCAGAGGACAGCTTCGGTTTTAGTAGCTACGCGTCATTCACTACAATACTTTCTAAAATCCGCTTAAAATGTTAAACTTGTTTTAATATACTCCGACTGGATGGAATGAAAGACTGAAGCTAAAAAGAAATATGAATAAATCGGGAGTCTAAGCCCATCATACACTATGCGATTTTCTGTGAAATCTTCATCTTTTGACTGACCAAAATCTTGTAGGCATTCAGCAATTATTGTCGACTCATCTAGACTGCAAATCGGGGCAAAAATCTGTGCAAAAGTAGTGTAGTGTATTCCAGGCAGGATTCAATGTATGAATGCACAAGAAAATGTGTAGTGGGCTAATCGTTTAACATGCAACCTGAAAACAAAAAGTGACATTTTTGATTTGCCTATTCGTTGCTTTGGTTAGATATCATTTGATAAGGGTTAACACTTTGACCACATCATTTCAATGATTTTAACTGTTTGTTATAGTATTTTTTTAAATGCATTTAAAAGATCACTCTCACAAAGAGTCATTTCTAGCTGAATAAATAACCTTGCATGACAACATGTGAATTCTGGGTAGTCTGAATCATGAGCATTGCTTCAGAAACACGTTAGCATGTTAAACATTTATATATATATATAAAAAAGACTATACCTTCCAAAAGCGCCTCCCGATTTCTCCTTTCTAGAAGACCCAGAAGAGGGAAAGTCTGTTAGATGATTCATTCACAATTACTTTTAAACTTCACAATAACAAATTACTACATTGAACTCGGAGTGACTAAAGTATTTACATCCTGTTCAAACCAGGTGATGCATGAAAAATCATCAACATTTAACCTGTGTTAGAGATATTTTTACACAAAACTGAACTAAAAGCGCAAAAGGAAATAACTGGACACCACTTTCTGACCTAAACATTGTAGTGAGGTCATGTGACAAAATGTGGCATACTAATGTTTGAAACACCTACGCTGCGTCCGAAATCGAATTCTTCTCGCTATATAGCATGTGAAAAACTGTTACGCCAAAGCCATTCAATGACTGAAGCTCGTGAATTTGCAAGAAAAAAAGAACTCTAGCATTTTGCTTAAATATATGTACTATATTATATTTTTACTTGTATGCAATTTAAATATTAAATAAAATGATGATTATGATGAAATTAATAATCATTTAGGCTCTGTTGTTATTAAACTTTAATATTAAGTGAGATAGATCCCTGTATAGCTTCATTTAGAGAGATTTTTTTCCCCTCAAGAAAATATTTCCAAATGAATTAATGCAAAATCAATAGCTTGACATCATGAAATCTGTCATCAACGTCTAAAAAGCGGAGCTCTGACCTGGTGTCGTCACAGGAGATGTTGTCGAAGAAGGACTTGGATTTGTCATAGTAACAGTTGGGTCCCAGTGGATCCTCCTCGTCGACGTTGCCTTCACTGTTCTGGGTCTCCACACCCGAGTCGGTCTTCTCCTCCCCGTTCAGAGTCTTCTCCGACTTCTCACTCTTCTCATCTGCAGCGCAAAGTCACATTATAACTCGCATCTGACAACAAACACTCAAAAATCACCCTAATGAAAAAACATTTAACTAACAATGTCACGATCCAGTATAAAAATTAGAACCTCAAAAAAACAACCCGCAAAAAGCACAATGAAGCACGTTTCTCTGTTTTCCGTCACAGTACCTTTAATCTTGAGTTTGCTTTGGAACTCGCGGTCGATCTCTTCCTTATTGAACTGGGCGTTGGCACTCTCAAAGTCAAAGTCTTTCTCAAATTTCATTGGTCCGTCTCGACGCCCGTTAAACCTGCCCCGCCCACGCTGACCGCCGCCACCTCCTCCGCCACTGCCCCGCCCCTTTCTCATTGGAGGAGCGCCGCCTAGAGAGAGAAACGACCGTTATCGTGATATATACAGTAGTGGAGAAAATTAAATGTCTGCACAATTGGTCAAGCACAACTACACAAATATGCTTAAATCTTTAACAATTATTTAATAATACTCGAATAAAGATGTCAGCTTTCCTCGGCCGGACATCACTTTTGGCCTCTACTGTATATGCAAATATGAGACAGACGTTTTAAAGTGACTCACCCCCAGACGGGCGTTTGTTTGGGTCTTTGTTATCAGGCCTGTTTGAATCCGATTCTGGCCGAGGAACCTTCTGGACATCAGACGCTGTAGATGAACAAAAAAAATATCAGGCTGCAGGTGAAAAACTATTCTATATCTGTACATTAAAGTGCCCCTATTATGCCATTTTAAAGGTTCTTTATTTTGTTTTGGAGGTCTCCTATAACAGATTTACATGAATACAAGGTCAAAAAATGCTTTCATTTTCTCTTATTGCACATCACCACATTTTTCAACGATTCTCAAATGACTCGTCCGATGCTTCAGTCTCTCTAAATCCCTCCTTTCCATGAGCCTGCTCTGCTCTGCTCGGCCAGACGGCTCAGTCTGTTGTGATTGGTCTACCACTTACAGCGCCTGTGGGAAGCGAAACGCCCGTAACCACAGTTGAACTCTCAGTGACACGCTAACTCAGTTTGACGTTCATCATGAGATGTTGCAACTGTAATTCCTCTACATCAGCATTAACAATTTATTGCAGTGCACACATGGGACCTGTTTATTAACAGCATCATTAACCGTGCACACGTTAGCAGAGCACTGACATGAACGACTGATTTGTAAAACATATCACTCCATCCTTTATCGCTAATCTGAGTTGTGTGAACGACAGGATTAATTGACATTTTTAAGGTAATAGTGGGTCACAGCTGATTTTCAGAAGTATTTCAGTAAGACGGTGATAACTTGAGTTAGCCGGAGACCTCGCACAATGTAAAACACAAATATTTTGGACACTCAGTAGAAAATATATACATCAATAATTGTGGCTAATGTGCCATCTTTAATGGCGTTTTGTAAATCCCATTTAGACCTCACAGAGATTTGAGAAGCAATTGTGAAAATGTTATTCTGCTGTTGTATCACTGTGGTCATTTTAACCACAGACTCTTCACATCCTCATCCTGCGAGAGTGTTTATGAAGAGAACTTGCTTTTGCGGAGCAGAAAACAGCGACACGAGCAGATACAGGGTTTGAGGACGGGTCAAAGTAGGAGTTGTTCGCAGGCAGCCATTGAAGACCGTAGGCGGGCATTAGGCAAATGTGATTCCCAGTGATTTGCATCCGTCACAGAAGCGGGATTTGAATTCCTAATGACTCGTTTAAGCGGTTCAGAGTCGATTCTTTCTTTTGAGAGACAATAACTTTATTTATCCTGCACTTTCGGCTTCATTTCATTTTTCATCATTTAGCAGACGCTTTTATCCAAAGCGACTGGTTAGGTGGCACCTCAAGGGCACTTTAGTCATGGTATCGAAGGTGGAGAGAGTGCTGTTTATTCACAATCCCCACTTTCAATTCCTGCCGGCGTGGGAATCGAACCGGCAACCTTCAGGTTACAAGCCCGACTCCCTCACCACTAGGCCACGACTACCTTCAGAACTTTGCAGATCGCTTACATTCACAGACAGCTACATTACACACCGCATGAAACATAACATTCAAAAAAGCATAATAGGGGCACTTTAACCTTTAAATAAAAAAATAATTAAATAATAACCTTTTAAAATTATGTTTATAAATTCCCAGCTCTGAAATGCCTGGATTCTCACCTTTTTGCTCCTGGTTTTCAGCAGATTTCTGGGTGTTGAGAGCAGGTCGGGGGGGTCCAGTGCTCCTCTGACTCGCTGTACTGGTTGGAGCCGCAGGGGCAGCGGCCGGGGCCGTCTGGACCGCATGCTCCTGAGTCGGGGTCTTCCTCGAGTGCTCCGCGGATGGGCTGGAACGACCTGAAAGAGAGGATTCGGACACTCAAAATTAACGGAAAAAACACCACGCCGATGCAGACAAGAGTTAGATGATCAAAACCCCAGTTCTCTGCATCATTTCATGCGGTAAATGATTATTAACCCTTAAAACGCATACCTCGGGTCTGTAGCGACCAGTACGTCACTTACTCCCCTCTCCCTCATTCATTTTTTAAAATTAGATCTCAACCTTCTTAGTATTCTTCAATTATTAGATTCATTATAAACAATACAACAAGAGGATGTCGGTTTTCTAATGATTTTTTTGTATAAAGTGTATAGGGTCGCTAGCTACCCGAGGTATGTAATAGTGTACATTTATTTTTTTTTCTGTGCAACAATGAATCTCTGGTACACGATGACGACGTGATAATTAGTCATAAAACAAACAAATACAGAAGCATCATCAGCAAAACTTGAAATGGCTGAGCGATTTACTGCAGAGCAAGAACTGTGCGCAATCAAATATTAGCGTCACTTGATGGTGAAGAAGCTTTCAGATCAAAATATCGATTCTGAAGACGTTGAAAACGATCAAGAATATGGTTGAGATGACGGATTTGAGCCAGATGCTGGGGAAATGAGATCTGACGATGATGGTAAAAAGCATCGAAAAGCATCAAAAGGTAACGAAATATGCTTTATCTTGAAATCGTTATTAAAATTTCAAGCGAGTTTCATCCTACGCGGCAGTTAGAGAGCCATACGCGTTAAGATATCGATCCGGGTCGCTAAAGACCCGAATATGTAATAATGATTGGCGAAACACTCATGCATATAAAGGTTAAGACAACATGAAATAAGCACAATTTGCAATGCATTTCACGTCACAGAAACGACTGCCATCCATTCAGATTGGATTGTGAGAAATTGCAATGATTTCTACTCATTTTCTGGCATTGCTTACATCAACAGAACAGATGTTCTTGCAATTTAATGAAAAACGGAAAACAAATGTTTCTTTAGAATAATTGAGCACAATAAGACCAGCATTTAATAAGCATTTTTAATTCATGTTGTCTTTAAAGAACGCAAGTCACCAACTGACAGACCAAAGAATGACACTCGAGTCAGAAAACTATAGGGATGTCAAAAAAAAAAACACGTGACGATAGCAGCATTTTGAGAGGATTCTTAAACACCTCTGATTGGTCATTGAGTTCACAACCTCAACAGATGTGTCCGTGATTGGCTACAATAATCAACACTTCAAAAACATGTGTGTCAATACACATCTTTGTTGCTGCTATCGTCACATTTTTAATATTTCAATATCGACTTGGTACCGAAGTCGGTACTTTTGACAACCCCATAAAACTATCACACGGCAAAAATCACATGCTGTAATCCGGCATAAAAAGACGAACACACTAAAGCCATTCTTCACACGCAAGCGTCGGTCCTCCGGTTACCTTCGGGTTTGTGAGCACTCAGCGAGCGAGAGTGCGGGGGAAGAGCAGAGCTCTGGGACAGAGGGGCAGTAGTGCTCGCCTCGCTACCGAACGCAGGCCCTGAGCTGCTTCCTGTGAGGGGAGGAAGTGCACAACTTTAAGTGTGGGCTTTAACACTTCACACATCGGAAGAAAAACAGCCTCATTTGAAGCTTATGCAGCAGCCAAACACTCATGCAATCAACCTTTCTGTAAGATCCGCCTCAACTGTTGCGCGCTCAGACAAGATTTATTTCAGGTGAGAGCCTCATTATTCAAACACACAAGACTTGCAAAGAATTGATAAAGAGCAATAGCGTGTCTGATAATGTAAGAGATGGCAACAGTGGTAGTAGTTTTCATGGCAGGACTCAAGAAGGGTTGAATTACTGTGTTTTCTATATATATTATGTGCAATATAAAATACCAGCAACTGTTTTTATACCATGTTAGCATTTCCACGGCAAAAACAGGACAAACCGTAGACAAACTCTTAAGGCAAGACACCACAGGTTATTAGGGTAATATCTTTCTGAAATGTTATGTTCACACATGCAAATTATCTAAATAAATATGCACTATTTGTTTTTACATTTTCAGAACAGAAATCTGAACAATTGATAAAGCCAGGTTCAAAAAGGCCTTGAAACGCACAGCATCATTTAATGTGTTGACGTCATTTCCACTGAAACAGGATGACAGAGCGGGACACGTCGAGCAGCTCCTCCCCTTTTATAAATAGCCAATAGCATTTCATTTATATCGGCTGTTGAGTTTGGCAAGGCTGCATTTGGCAGACACAGTCTAATAGATTCGCTTTTATATTTAATATGAAACTGTTACTAAAACAAAACAGAGAACATAATCAAGCTGAGGATGTGTGGTTTGCAAAGTGTGACTTCATTCAACCCAATGGAAAACACTCTGAATCGTTGCATATCCCCTATATAGTGCCATTCACCATATAGACGGAAAGTGACCGATTGCAGCTTCAGCGTCTATTTATAATGTAGGAAGCAGGATGCTTTAGATTCTCGAGAGCATTTGATTGGACAGAAAATCTGATGAAGAGGAAGTGCAGAGTGATGTCATCAAAAGCGCTGATTTATGAAAGCTTATATCTTCTAAATGCGCATTTTGTCATTGTTTTGGAGCACACTAGCTTATGTGAGGCTAACGTATCCTAAATTTTGATTTCATGCGGACTTTAAAGTTTTTTTTTTCCAGAGGAGACTTTTTTTTGTTTTTATCACTCCATAAATCAGAATATACTGTCAACAGGAAGAAAAAAAAATCACAATGTTTTGTAAATCAGGTGAATCACTAAACACCTTCTCTAAAAACCTTCACAACACAGACGAGAACAAAACGAAGTAGAGATTTCGGACTCTTCAGAGAAAAACGGCCTTTAAAGATATGAAATGTGATTCAAATAGATGATGTTTAAAAGAATAAACATTTTCTTTCCAATTCTCTTAAAGAGGGCATGTAACAGAAGCAACAAAACAAAACGATGATTTTGCCTGTAGTGTCTTGCCTTAAAGCACTTTAAGGCTGCGTTCACACTTGTCATGTTCGGTTCGATTAAAACGAACCCTGGTGCGATTCGCTCAGTTAGTGCGGTTCGTTTGAACATATGTGAACGCTGCCGTCCAAAACCATCTTTTTAGCGGTCTCGATCCGCTTCCAAACGAACCCTGGTGCGATTGCTCAGTTAGTGCGGTTCATATGTGAACGCTGCCGTCCGAACGCTGGTGCGGACCGAGAGCGCTAAAAAGATGGTCTCGGTCCGCTTCCAAACGAACTCTGGTGCGGTTCGATTGATATATGAACGCGACACGGACCAAAGACATGTAAACCAACCAAAAACAGGACGTGATGTCACGAGATGTGACGCTACAGGTCAGCTGATGTGACGACGCGGGAAGATCAGTGTATCCACAATGAGTCGAGGGAAAACGTGGAGCAACGAGGAGGTGAAGTTTCTGTTTCTGCAAACAACGGAGGAAATCCTGGTGAATGTTTTGAACATTTATGAGCTCTTCATGAGTTCTCAACTGGTAAAAATAAAGCATAAAATGATGGCGTTTAATCCAGAACACAGCGTTGTTTTGAATGTTCGTGAATGAAGCCTAGTCGCGAAATATACGTCATAAAAGCCGACCAATCAGGTTGTGACCGTATATCTATGCCTTTGGTTCGGTAACTTTAGGTTCGCTGTTAGAAATGCCAGTGTGAACGCTAAGAGGACCAGGACTATATGTTTTGTTTTTGTTTTTTGGTCCGGACCAAACGAACCAAACCAACCGAACTACAAGTGTGAACGCACCCTCGGTCCGCTTCCAAACGAACTCTGGTGCGGTTCGGTTGATATATGAACGCAACACGGACCAAAGACATGTAAACCAACCAAAAACAGGACGTGATGTCACAAGATGCGACGCTACAAGTCAGCTGATTTGACGACGCGGGAAGATCGGTGAATCCAAAATGAGTCGAGGGCAAACGTGGAGCAACGAGGAGGTGAAGTTTCTGTTTCTGCGTTCAACGGAGGAAATCCTGCTGCTGTTTTGAATGTTTTGAACATTTTATGAGCTCTTCGTGAGTTCTCAGCTGGTAAAAATTAAGCATTTGTACACGCATAAAATGATGGCGTTTAATCCAGAACACAGCGTTGTTTTGAATGTTCGGGAATCAAGCTCCGTCGCGAAATATACGTCATAAAAGCCGACCAATCAGGTCGTGACCGTATCCCTACGCCTTTGGTTCGGAAACTTAAGCTTCGCTGTTAAAAATGTCAGTGTGAACGCTAAGAGGACCAGGACTATATTTTGTGTTTTTGTTTTTTGGACCGAAATACAAGTGTGAACGCACCCTAAGATATTTCAATTTGATTTGATATTTGGCAAAAATTCTAAACAAAAAAAAGCTCTCTTCGCATACTATCTTCCAACCATCATCTCCATTTCTGGAAGCTACAAGAGCGAGTGTGAACTCACCACCCGTCACCGCTGCTCCGAACGGCTGGGACACCAGAGCGCTGGAGCTGAACTGGTTGTACGGAGCCCGACTGAAGGGGGCGTACGACTGGAAGGAAGGAGCCGCGGGACCGGCGGTGGACGCCAGAGAGGACTGCACAGAAACACAACAACATCACAGGTCAGTACGAACTCACTTCACGTCCTGCGGATACACCTGAACGCGTGCAGCTCACCTGCACGATGGCAGGATCCTGAGGAAGGTTGCAGGTGGGCTTGGGCGGCTCGCACACGGTCAGGTCTTTGATGTCACTTCCTCTGAATATGATGTACTCAAAGACATCATCTCGAGGGGGGATTGGTCTGTCCGTGGGACGATCCTCAGTGCCAAAGGACTTCACTAGAGGAGAAAGGAAAATGTTAAGTACTTTATATTTGCAAGTGATTTAGAGCAGATCTAACAGAGCTGCATTAGAGTAGTGAGTGTACTAAAACTCTCTCATATCTGATTTGTGTGAGTGTTTATGTGTGTTTACATTTAGTCAGGGCTGCAACTGAATATGAAATTCCCTGATATTTGGTGTCTGTAGGTGTGTATATATGTATTGAGTGTACATGTGTACTGTATGTACCTTTAGCCAGAGCTACAGTGCTGTTCTCAGTGTCGATCGTGTATAAAACTCCCTCATATCGGATCTCGGCCTTTGAGATCAGACTGATCTTGCTGCCGATATAAGGCGTCCCTCCGCTCATCTTTCCGCTCTAGTTCACTCCCGTGCAGCGGCTCGATGTCTCTAATCTTCTTCGCGCTGGGTTTTATCGGACTTAAGAGGGTTTTTCGGCGATTTGACGTCGTTTTCTTTCAGCCTGTGTTTAACACGACATGGCCGAGTTCATTTTCCTCCGCACTGAATCGAGATGCATGCTGGGAAACGCGCTTCACCCCCTCCCTCGCTCCCTCACGCTGGTATCGCGAGAGTTCGTGGGATCTTAGTATGACTCCCGTTACGTTGGGAATTATGTAAGAGGAAAAATGCGATTTAACGCGCATTATTTCATGTGGGAAGTAAATAAAGGGACATTTTGAATTGGGTTGGGGTTAGACTAACCCTATCTTATTTCACCTGAATGGCTGTAATGAGATCAGTTTATATTCTCAAGCACAATCGCAACTTCTTGTGGATCCTTCACTGAATGTTAGTTGCTTTATTACATTATAATAGCCTATATTATATAATATTACATTATGATATGTTTTTATGTTATATTAAGCTGTTATGTTGTTGTTATACTCTTATGTTATAATATATTATGTTATATTACAATGTTTATTATGTTATTTGATATAACATATTGTGTTACGGTATGTTATTATATTATATTATGTTAAGCTGTTATGTTGTTATATTATATTATGTCATAATATGTTAATAATGTTGTTATTATATTATATTATATTATATTATATTGTTTATAGCATAATAAACTGTTATATTACAATGTTTATTATGTTATTTAATGTAACATAATGTTATGTTATGTTATTATATTGTTATATTATGTTAATAATGTTGTTATTATATTATATTATATTGTTATGTTATGTTATATAATGTTATAGTATATTAAGCTGTTATGTTGTTGTTATACTGTTATGTTATAATATATTATTTTATATTATATTATGTTATATTACAATGTTTATTATGTTATTTTATATAACATATTGTGTTACGGTATGTTGTTGTATTATATTATGTCATATTATGTTAATAATGTTGTTATTATATTATATTATATTATATTGTTTATAGCATAATAAACATTGTTTATTATGTTATTTAATGTAACAATGTTGTTATTATATTATATTATATTGTTATGTTATGTTATATAATGTTATAGTATATTAAGCTGTTATGTTGTTGTTATACTGTTATGTTATAATATATTATTTTATATTATACAAGCTGTTATATTACGTTATATTACAATGTGTATTATGTTATTTTATATAATATATTGTTATGGTATGTTGTTGTATTATATTATATTATATTATGTTAAGCTGTTATTTTGTCATAGTATGTTAACATTGATGTTATATTATTATATTATTATAATGTTATATTGTTTATAGCATGTCTGTTATATTACAATGTTTATGTTATTTTATATAACATACTGTTGTAATGTTATGTTATTATGTTATAGTATATTAAGCTGTTATGTTGTTGGTCTACTGTTATGTTATAATATATAATTTTATATAATGCTGTTATATTATATTATGTTAATAATGTTGTTATTATATTGTATTATGTTATGGTATGTTGTTATATTATTTTATATTATATAATGTTAAGCTATGTTATGTTGTTATATTATATTATATTATGTTATATTATAATATCATATAAGTAAGCTAACCTTAAACTTTTGCTTGCTGCACGAACCTTTCGTTATTAAGAGAGACAGAATGCATATCAATGATATTTAATGAAATCAATAAATGGTTTATATAATTGTATGATACAATCTGTTCATATGCAGAAAATAAAAAACAAAGTGGGATGTTTGCATCTGTCCTGTCCTGTTTTACTCTAGTGTCCTGAAAATGGGATTCATTTATAGAGTATCTATCTATCTATCTATCTATCTATCTATCTATCTATCTATCTATCTATCTATCTATCTATCTATCTATCCATCCCAAATGAAAGTCACAAAGGTTCTTTCCCTCCAAACTCCTGTAGTATCCTCGACCGCCTTGAGTTGTAACAGGGGGACAACTGTTTGGTTTTGGCCCTCTGACGTCATATCCATTCCCACAATGCCATAGTAACACGACTGCGCACTCGCGCTCGTGGACGCGCACCAGCAGACAGCCCATCACACACAGAGCGAACATGGCGGGCGCCTCCGACCCTCTGGAAGACATGCTCTTCTCCGAGGTGGACGAGAAAGCCGTGAGCGATCTAGTGGGCTCGCTGGAGTCTCAGCTGGTGGGCCAGAGCGACCCGCCCGCCGCGCAGCCCGAGAACACGCGCCCGGGCAGCGCGAAGCAGCCGCAGCAGGCAGGAGGAAGAGCGCAGCTGCCTGCTCATGTAGACTCTCCATCAGAACCACAACAACAAGCACAGCAGCAGCAGAACGCGCGGAAAGCGGCGCGCAACCCGGATCCCGACCCGAAAGACGCCAGCATGGACAAGCACGCCAAAGCCCTGGAGAAGGAGAGCCCTCTGAAGTCACATGGCAGCATCATCATCATCACCACGGCTGCAGCATCCGACGGGGCATCCGCTCCTGCACCGGGCAACAAAGGTGAGAGCCCGAGGGACACCCGCAAGAAACACCCGGCGAACGCGCGCGCGCGGCGATCCTCAGCGTCCCACAGTCTCAACGGCAACGGAGGCGGCGCAACATCAGCATCAGCATCAGCATCATCACCCAGCACCTCCAGCCCGAGCAGCACGACTTTCACCGTGCCCAGTAACCCGCAGGCGATCGCCCTGGACCGCGGAACGCCCACCATCGCGCTCCACAGACTCCCGCGTCACATCATCGCCAGCATCGCGCAGAATGGAAACGGCACGTCCGTGTCCGCGCTGGTCCAGCAGGGCGCGCGGATCGGAGCCGCGGGCGCGCAGGTTAACCACAGCAAAGCGCCCGGGATCAACGCGAAAGCCGCGCCGACCTCATCGCCGCCCGCCGCGGCCACAGCAGCGCCTGTCAAACCCGCTGTCAGCGTCACTGCGGCTCCGGTCATCAGACCTGCGCAGACGCAGCCGCCTGCGCAGCAGAGGGTCGTGACCCCGCAGCTGATTGTCAGACCACCGCAACAACAAACGACCATTCAGCTGCCGCCCGGATTCACCATCCCACCAGGTACCGAGCGCTTTAGACTCTTGTTAGAATAGTGATGCAAACTCTGAAATGACACAAACGGAAGTTGAAGATGAGATGAAAACTCTAGACACTCTGTTACGCGCCACTTGTTGATGCTCTTCCTCCACTATCTGACTCAATCCATCCTTTAAAACAACTGAAGCTAAATTCAGGCGATCAGTCTAACTGCAGGCGATCAGATCAAACATGTATTCTGTCAAGTGTGTCTAACTTAAATATTTTGGTTCCATTAAAAAAAAGTGTTTTACGGTTTTTAAAAGTTGAACTTTTTTTTTTGCCAAATATTAAATGATTAAAAAACACTTCAATTTGATCTGCGCTCAAACGCTTTTTCTCAGAGCTGATTTCGAACGCATTTTTTTTTTTTTTGTCGGACGTTTTTCTTGAGAAGTGTGTTTGTGGAATTGATGTTTTGTATGAAATATAGTGTGACCAAATGATTTGTTATGGTTCCGGTAAACTTATCACACCATATGATGTTGAAACCTGAAGTCATCATTCATGAGTTGATCCAAAAACTTTGAGCATCGATGCTTTAAAGAACCCAGAAACACTCAGTTTCATCAGGTTACGGTCGGGATTCGAACCTACAACCTTTTTAAGGCTTTCAGTCACCGGAGTTTTTGTCACGGTGAACTTTTCACAGGTGCGTTTGGATGCTGACGGATGAGTTTGAGTCGGTTTGGAGGTTCTTTCACAACTTTCTCAGATCACAGTTTCAAAAGTAAATAATAGTTGATGAGTTTAGATTTTAATTATGAGGAATGATTCATCCTGTTAAATCTCTAATGCATGGAAATAAATCTCAACTCCGATCATGATTTCAAACTAATCTGGGTTTAGTCGTGTGTATTCAGCTAAACGACTTCATAAAAACAAACTCCTGTGATTCAAACATGTGTTTTCTGTACACTCTAAAAAAAAATAATGGGTTAAAAATAACCCAAGTTGGGTTAAATATGAACAAACCAAACCAAGTTTTGACCTGGTTTTATTTTACTCGACTATTGATTAAAAATGACGATATTACTCTTTTAAAATTAACCCAAAATATATTTATGAATATGTATTAAATAATAAATTGCTTATTTATAAACGTTCACCTTTTGATTATTATTGTTGCTTCTAGTAATTATGCGTCTGATTTTTAAATACAAACCTATTTTGGCTTCATTTCAATCCCGCCTTATAGTCATTTTTAGAGTTAAATAAAACTACCCAGCAGGTTGGGTCAAACATTTAACCCATCTGCTGGGTCAAAACAACCCAATCGCTGGGTTTGTCCACATTTTTAGTGTAATTCACAGCAAATCCAACGCAAGTTTGTTTATATAACGTATTTCAAACGTAATGTTACTTAAACAGATATAAGAAGTTTTTTTCCATGACTTCTTTTAATGGAAAAGGATTAGTTTCTGCACGTTTAATCTCTTCAGAGTTGATATAGCGCTGTGGTGTGACAAATGACAGAATCGCATTCAGTCTTTCAAATAATATTAAATCTGTGTAATAATTACTAAAGAATGAACAGATGTCGTGTAAAAAACACACTGTCAACTTATTACAAGTATTTCATTCCATTTACCAACTTTTCATGTTTTATTATACAACTATATATGAAACAAGGGAATAAAATTAACGAATATACTTTGGTTTTTAAAATGTTAGTACATTATTTAATTTTTTTTATTTTGTATTTTTTAAAAAAAAAAAAAAGATAATTCTCCAAATTGTCACCAGATTTGCAACTTAAACCCTGAAACAAAATGATATGATAATCATGTATAAGTAACTGTAGATGCATTGAATTGACACAAATTCCTATTGATTATAGGAGGCACATAAACTCTTCAGATTGTGTGTTTGTTTCATGAACTGCTGTGTAAAGTTTAGTGTGAATAACTCGTGTTGTGTGTGTGTTTGAGGGATGGTGCTGGTCCGGACAGAGATGGGTCAGCTGGTGATGGTTCCTCAGCAGGCTCTGGCTCAGGCTCAGGCCCAGAACAGCATCTCGCCGCGGCCCTCCACGCCCACCAGCGTGGCCACCTTCAGGGTCACGACCCCACAGGTACACCCCAAACATCCCGTCTGATGACACTCATTGAAAGAGATTTCTCAAAGAACATCAGGTTTACATGCATCAAAAACACTTCATCATATAAACTGAAGCTGTTTTCTCTCAGCGTCTGAAACAGTTCGATTCTAAACCCCGCCTTTCTGAGAGCCGCTCTGCTCTGATTGGCCGGAAACCAAGCGCTCATTATCATATCTGAATCTCAGCTCTCGATACACGATGGCGTCGGTTTTACCGTCTCGATCTCTTTTCGACATGAACGACACAAACCGAACTCTTCCAGTCTCTGATACGACTACAGTGATTGAGGGCGGGGCTAAGAGACGCTGTTCAGCCAATGGAGACTCATTATGCAAATGAGTTACGTAGGTTCAGCAGGAAGCGAGACTGAGCAGTTCAGAATCGATTCTTTCATTTGACAGACAAACTTTGATCAACTTTGATTTTTTTATTGTAAACATTCCTTTATTTGAGAATTAAAATCATAATATAAATATCTTTTTACGAACGTATCTTTAGTGTAAGGGGCAATATCATAATTTTGATGTGTGGCTCTAGAGCACGACCCCCACCAGGGGTCAAAGGTCTCTCAGAGGTGACATTTGAACTAATTATGATCTCATTAGTAACTTTAATCATTTAATCATTTAATCAATAGTTTCATTCGCTGTGAAAATGTGATGGTTGTGATTATATAACATCACAAAATGATGAAAGTGAGTGATGATAATCATATTGTGATCACAATCAGGGTCCCAGTAAAGATGAAATTGCTCGTCATTTGATTAGATAATAATAAACTGTCCACATAAGTCTGTGAAATTCAAGGATATTCACACTCATTTAATTTGCATGCAGAGATTTTCAAATAACGCATTTATTTTTAATCCATCCAGACTTTTTCCAGTTGTTTCACAATTCAGATCAACAGTTTATATGTCAGTGTTTGCGTCACTGCTGACATCTAGTGGCTCGTTGTGGTTATTACAACCTTAGCATTCAAACTGATGAAGCTTCTCAGTCACATTTTTAAAATGAATTTATTTCTTCTCATGGTTGCAGATTTAATAATCCTCTTTCGTCAGAGTTGTGTAAATTAAACACTGTGTTATTTGTTTTGAATAAGTCCACAGTTATCTATTCTCTGGTGTTTTTTTTTGTTCACATATTAATATTCATGTGCACAATATTCTAGCCATTAAAGTTGTTCCGCTGGGTTTTTACAGATTTCATCGACTCACAAAAATAGTATTTTTTGCTTTTTACAATAGTTGGACATACTCAAACCATATAATTATTGTGCGTTATATTTATATTATATAGAATTTGAGTATGGATAAATTTATTTGAGCAGAATTTACAGTGTACAGCCATAAGAGGGCAGCAGCCATTCTGTTTGCCTATTGTTATATTACTTTTATTATTTAATAATAATTTTAATATTATTTAATGTATTTAAATAATTTAAATATTATTTAATAACTTTAATTATCTATTATTTTATTATTATAAATATATTTTTAATTTTTCCATATTTTACAAAACAAACAAAAATTTAAAAACAAATGCCTATAATTATGACTAATGTTAAAATCAGAGTAGTTTGCCTATTGTTATATTACTGGGCTATTTATTTTTTATGAAAAAAAAAATAATAATAATAAAAAAAAAAAAAAATAAATATATATATATCTTTTTTTTTTTTCTTTTTTTTTTTTTTCCATATTTTACAAAACAAACAAATTTAAAAACAAACGCCTATAATTATGACTAATGTTAAAATCAGAGTAGTTTGTATAATGTCATGGAGCTCTAGTGTGTCAGTGTAATGTTCACTCATTTCCACCAGATGGCGCCAGACACTGGGATTTATTACTGGCTCGATGTTTTAACTCAGCACTGATAAACCAGGCCATTCAAAAGTTTTTAAAAATGTGCAAATAATAAAAACATTTCATTTCTGATATTTTTGCAAATTAGCATGTTTTTACATTACATTAGCATTCATGCATTTAAAAGACGCTTCTGTCCAGAGCAACGTACAACTTCAGCAATTTGTCACAGAGCCAGAACAAAACGCTTTTAAAAGTTCATTAGAAAGTTAGATTAGGATGAGAAATAAAGTTAATAAATAAAATAGCAAAATAAAGTTGCTATAGGCTTATTTTTTTGTGGTTTTGTGGATCTTAATACAGTATTTAATTATGACAAAGCCAACGTCCTGATCGAATATTTAAGCTTATTTATTAAACACAGACTTTCATTGAGGGGTCAAAGTTTTGTACAATAAGTATTTAAACTGTGTATCACTAGCAAAACCTAATGACAGTCTTAGGACGACATGCTAAAACATGTTAGCAATGGACTACAAACATAATAATTATGGTAACAACATGCTAATAATGCCAACAACGTGTTAATCATGTTAGTGACATGTTAAAACATGCTAGCAATGCATTAACCTCACGTTACCAAATGTTACATGCTAATGACATGCTAATTTATGCTAGCAACATATTAGCAATATGCTAGCAACATTATATTCATGCTAACAACATGTTAGCAACATGCTAACTATGATAGCAAAATGCTAAAACATGCTACCAACATGTTAAATCATGCTAGCAAAATGTCAACATGCTAATCGTGCTAACAATATGCTAATCATGCTAGGAACATGCTAAAACATGTTAACAAGGTGTAAAATCATGTTAGCAACATGACAAAACATTCTAACAACATGCTAATAATGCCAACAACATGTTAATCATGTTAGTGACATGTTAAAACATGCTAGCAATGCATTAACCTCACGTTACCAAATGTTACATGCTAATGACATGCTAATTTATGCTAGCAACATATTGGCAATATGCTAGCAACATTATATTCATGCTAACAACATGTTAGCAACATGCTAACTATGATAGCAAAATGCTAAAACATGCTACCAACATGTTAAATCATGCTAGCAAAATGTCAACATGCTAATCGTGCTAACAATATGCTAATCATGCTAGGAACATGCTAAAACATGTTAGCAAGGTGTAAAATCATGTTAGCAATATGACAAAACATTCTAACAACATGCTAATAATGCCAACAACATGTTAATCATGTTAGTGACATGTTAAAACATGCTAGCAATGCATTAACCTCACGTTACCAAATGCTACATGCTACTGACATGCTAATAATGCTAGCAACATGCTAATTTATGCTAGCAACATGTTAGCAATATGCCATAGACATATACTAGCAACATAATATTCATGCTAACAACATGTTAAATCATGCCAGCAAAATGTCAACATGCTAATCGTGCTAACAATATGCTAATCATGCTAGTCATGCTAGGGACATGCTAAAACATGTTAGCAAGGTGTAAAATCATGTTAGTAACATGCTAAAGCATTCTAACAATATGGTAATCATGCTATAAACATGTTAAAACATGCTAGAAATGTGTTAAATCATGCTAGTAACATGCTAAAACATGTTAGCAAGGTGTAAAATCATGTTAGTAACATGCTAAAACATTCTAACATTATGTTAATCATGCTAGAAACATGTTAAAACATGCTAGAAATGTTTTAAATCATGCTAGGAACATGCTAAAACATTCTAACAATATGTTAATCATGCTAGAAACATGTTAAAACATGCTAGAAATGTGTTAAATCAGGCTAGTAACATGCTAAACCATATTAGCAAGGTGTAAAATCATGTTAGCAACATGCTAAAACATTCTAACAATATGTTAATCATGCTAGAAACATGTTAAAACATGCTAGAAATGTGTTAAATCATGTTAGCAACATGCTAAAACATTCTAACAATATGTTAATCATGCTAGAAACATGTTAAAACATGCTAGAAATGTTTTAAATCATGCTAGGAACATGCTAAAACATTCGAACAATATGTTAATCATGCTAGAAACATGTTAAAACATGCTAGAAATGTGTTAAATCAGGCTAGTAACATGCTAAACCATATTAGCAAGGTGTAAAATCATGTTAGCAACATGCTAAAACATTCTAACAATATGTTAATCATGCTAGAAACATGTTAAAACACGCTAGAAATGTGTTAAATCAGGCTAGTAACATTTCTTTTTTAAATTTCTCTCGAGTAAACCTTCAAACTTCAAAGTTTTCAAAGTTATTTTAAACGTTCAGACCTGGATTTGTCAAGCCAACGTCAAAGTTTGTCATCAAACTTTACTCATCTAGTTTTAGTCGTCACTGTAATTGTAAACCAAAATAGCTACAGTTATTATTACTACAGTAAAATCCTTTAAATTCTGTTGTAAATGGCAGTACTGACTAACAGGCCTACTTGTAACCGCAGTATTCCTGTAGTAATTTTGCAATAATTTGCAATGAATTTAAATGACGGTAGCAGTAACTGCGGTAATGTTTCTCCCTGATAAACTCTGTTAAGGACAGTCAGTGTAGCGTTTATGAGGTGAGGGTTTATATTCCCAGGCGTCTCCCTTCATCCTGCTGTCAGTCATTCTGCGGTTCCCTGCGAGCGGAAGACGTTCCTCTTTCCCTCCGAATGTGTTTAATCATTTATCCTCCAACTGCCTGAGCGCTTTAAAAGCCAACTCAACTTTCAGCGCGAAGCGAGAGACTCGTTCTGATGGCATCGCCGTCAGTGAGCGCGTGCGCAGCCGCGAGCTCTTCCGTGTCTCGGGCACTGCTCTCTCTCTCTCTGTAGGGGCCCAGAGACGAGCATCTGCCCTCGTCATCTCCTCTCAGTGAATCCTCAGAGCTGTTAAACTCTGGCTCAGTTCCTCTCCTCTCTGTATTTAGTCCCTCTCAGTGTAGCGTTGCCCCTCAGCGGAGGGGTTTTAGCGCGTTTTCCCTCTAAACACGGGATCTTGAGTTCGTTTTAGCATATGATCGATTGTGGTTGAAAAGTTCTAGTTCAGTCATAAAACTCTCGATGGCGCAGGCTGATCCTTTGCATGCGTTCTGCACGCAATCACATCATTACAAGCTGATTGGCCTCTGCTGTTCCTGTAGCCAATGAGATTGTTCAACATTTAAATGCTCTGGTTCATTGTATGCTGCAAATTTATTCTGCAGCATGCATTCTAGCAACATGCTAATTCATGTTATCAATGTGCTAATCATATTAGCAATAGGCAAGCAACATGCTAAAATATGCAAACGACCTGCTAAATTGAGCTAGCAACATGCTAATAATGCGAACAACATGTTAAATCTGCAAGCAATCACATCATTGCTGCATGGTACAATGCAATGTTAAATCATTTTAAAAACCTGTTGCAAACATGCTAATCATGCTAGCAACATGCTAACAACAAGCTATAAACATGCTAATCATGTTAACAACATGTTAACAACACTAATCATGTTAAAAATATGTTAGCAACATGCTAATCATGCTAGCAACATGCTAGCAAAATTTTAATCATGTCAACAACATGTTAAAATATGCTACCAATGCATAAAATCATGCTAGCAACCTGTTAAAACATGTTAGGAATGTGTTAAATCATGTTAGCAACATGCTAACAACAAGCTAGAAACATGCTAATCATGTTAACAACATGTTAACAACCCTAATCATGTTAACAATATGTTAGCAACATGCTAATCATGCTAGAAACATGCTAATCATGCTAGCAACATGCTAGCAAAATTCTAATCGTGTCAACAACATGTTAAAACATGCTACCAATGCATAAAATCATGCTAGCAACCTGTTAAAACATGTTAGGAATGTGTTAAATCATGTTAGCAACATGCTAACAACATGCTAGCAAAATTCTAATCGTGTCAACAACATGTTAAAACATGCTACCAATGCATTAAATCATGGTAGCAACCTGTTAAAACATGTTAGGAATGTGTTAAATCATGTTAGCAACATGCTAACAACAAGCTAGAAACATGCTAATCATGTTAACAACATGTTAACAACACTAATCATGTTAACAATATGTTAGCAACATGCTAATCATGCTCGAAAAACGTGCTAATCATGCTAGCAACATGTTAAATCTACAAGCAATCACATCATTGCTGCATGGCACAATTGATTGGCCAATGAGATTGCTTTTAAAAAAGTCAACATTTAAAAAGTCTGGTTCTTTGTTTGTTTTAACTAGTCCAGTAATGCTATCAGAGTTCCTCTGAACCCCTCCACCTCCCCAGCTCCACCTGTCTATATCTGCTGTGGGATTAATGTATGTCTATTTATGCAGCAGCTGCATATGTTACACAGACACGCTGCCGTAAGAATGTATCTGTTAGCAGTAGCATAGTGGGCAAATACATTCGCCATATTCCGTAACACGCTAAAACTATTCCTATTCTATTAACTATTCTATTCAGAGTTGACATGATAGAAATGTTGCCATGTATTGAACTCATAATGTTCCTTTAATGCATGTGTGTGTCTATTTTAATCACTGCTGAACCTCTCTATCAAAACTCTCTCAAAGCTCCAGTGTGATGAAGTTACTCACCCACCAGAAGTGCTCTGTTTTGCATATCCTTTGATTCGTCTTTTCCTCTGTAAGGCTGCTCTCAATCTTCTCTCTTTTCCTCTTCCTTTCTTTCTGTTGTCTTTCTCTTGCTCCTCTCCTCCCTGCAGTCTCCTGTTAGCACTCAGGCGATTCGTCCCGCTCCTGCAGCTCAAACTAAACTGGTCCAGTCGAGTTCGCCGAGCGCCGCGGCCCAGACCAGCACTGGAACCGGCCCCGCTGTGAGCACCTGCCCTGTCCTCCTTCTCTCTCTCTCTCTCTCTCTCTCATATGCATCAGTTGTTTTTATTTTCAAGTAAGCGTTAAGATGGTAGAAATGCCAGCTGTGGAGTTTTTATACATATTTTTTTTTAATTTCAAAACGAATCAATAAGACGCAGTGCTGTATATTAAGAATATTGTCACAAGTTTCATTTTTCCCCCACAAAAACATAATTTTATTAATAGAATTTTCATCTTCTGCTAATGCAGCGTCTCAATAGGGGCGTCTCAGCAAACATCCAACGGGATTTCAAGATGACTTAAAATAATGAAATGATTTCAAATAAGACAAAGCAAGTTTTAAAACAGCTTAAAATCAAGATGCAATCTGACACATTTATTATTTTAATTTTTTCCCTCAACAACTGTTACTTTATTAAAGATATGAGGAAATTTTAAAAATCTGGAAAAGTCATAGAAATGAATAAAATCATTTTAAAAGCATTTTTTAAAAATTTTATAAATATTTTATTGGGTAGTAATTGCTGTTGCAATAAGAAATTATTTTTTAAAAACATGACAAATGTAATCATGAAAGTTAAGTGATAATAAAAAGTATAAAACCTGAAGAACGTTCAGATATTAATACATCCGGAGTTATTATTTTAATGATTTTATTTAATTATTTAACTATATTGCCACTGCTATAGTTTCTAGAAAAGTTTGAAAATGAGCGGTTTTGTCATTACATTTTGGCTACAAAGTAAAAAAGTTTGAAAACCGCTGGGCTAATTCTAACATAAAGTCAATATTTGGTCTCTTAAGGATGTTTTTGTGTGATTTATCACAATTGGATCACTCGAATTATCTGCTTTATAATCTGATTTAAATGAATGTGTTTAGAGTCTTATTTGTATGTAAATCTACTATGATAACGTCTTGATTTATTAGATTTCTTTTCACACCCTCTTAAAAATAAATGCATAGAAGAACCATATCTGAGCGTCCAGAGAACAGTTCTTAAAAGAACCATTTTTTCTTAGCGTGAAGAACAACTCCAAGGAGCTTTTCGTGCAGCTGGATGTTAAAGGTTCTTCACGGAATCATAGATGCCAGCACTTTTAGGAGTGCGAAGACAAAGAACAGACAGCGAGAGAACTTTGAGTTGTCAGGTGCAGCGATCACGTGGTCACGAGTTCTTCTCCTCCTCCATCTGTCTCTCTCTCTCTCTCTCTTCGCTCCTGTCGTCCTGCGCTCTCTCGGGACACGCGATGTGACAGGGCGCGCTGTGGCCGTCTCTCCTGTTCTCTGTGGCCTTGCTGGCAGGCAGACGTCAGCTTGTGTTTATCTCTGTGTCTCTGTTCCTTCCTCCTCTAGAAGGCCCCCGTGGCAGCCGCCGTGGCAGTGACAGCTCCCCAGCAGGTCCAGCCGGCCTTAGGCCCCCAGGGGCCCCTCACTCAGATGCCACTGGCCCCGCAGAGCGCAGCCGCCCCGGCCCCCGGAGCTCCGGTTGTCTCCCAGGTCTTTGTGCCCTCCCGTATCGAAGTTTCTCTCTCTCTTTATCTATTCTTTTTCTCAGCTCGACTGAGTGACTGTTGGACCCCTCAAGCGTCCCTGGTTAACTGTCAGGACTTGGTTAAGCTCCACCCAAAACACACACACACACACACACACACAGCTGCCAGCAGACACCAGGATAACACATCTGGATGTTCACGCATATACACACATGCACACAAATATGAACAAACACACAAGTGGCAGTGGCAGCCTATAGACATCTGGGCATCACATCTGTGCCTATGTTCACATACACACATGTTTTTGAAACATTACAGTCTCTTCTGCTCACCAATGCTGCATTTATTTGATCAAAAGTACAGTAAAAATAGTGAAATATTATTAAAATATAAAATAGCTGTTTTCTATGTGAATATATAGTAAAATGTAATTTATATCCAGTGATCAAAGATGAATTTTCAGCATCATTACGGCATTCGGTGTCACATGATCCTTCAGAAATCATTCTGATTTGATGATTTGATGAACATTTGTGATTATTATCAGTGTTGAAAACAGTTCTGCTGCTTCATATTGTTGTGGAAAGTTTTCAAAATTCTTTAATGAATAGAAAAAGAACAGCATTTATTTGAAATAAAAATATTTTCTAACATTATAAATGTCTCCACTGGCACTTTTGATCAATTTAATGTGTCCTTGATGAATAAAAGTGTTCATTTCTTTCAAATGGTCATATTTAATCCCCAAATCAAAAGGAAAACAAGAAATTAGGTTTTGCATACAGAAAATTAAGCCTATTAATATGATTTGCATGGTGAGATTATTTTCATCATTTTCAATTAATTATATTCCCAAATTCTCATTACTTTACTGCATAAAAAGTGGTATTTTAATAATTTTATTATTTATTCATTATGTGACAAAAATAATGATACATTATTTAAATGATAAAATATTTATACATTATGAGAATGTTTGTTGCACTGCCTTTAATTTATGAGGACAGTCATTTATATCAAATAATCATGCATTAATTCATTCAAGAATAATGGGAATTACAAAAAACAAAAAACAAAAAACAAAATCAGGTGTTGTGCCGAATTTCGACCCCCTGCCAGATTATTACCGCCCCAGGTTAGGTTTAGGAGTAGATGTGAGGGAGGTATTAGGATTAGGGGTGGGGTTAAGATTAGGCAATCACATAGCGACTTCAACGAGGGCGGGAATAATTTGTCATGGGGTCGAAATTTGGCACAACATCAGATAATGAAAATTGGAGGCTCTCAGTTGCCATGAAGTCACAGTGTCACTTCTGAAAATAAGCTTAATTCTCTTTTGAATTTGTGGTGAAATGTGACCTAGAAATGTTTTAATGAGATTCACCATTCATGTATTATTTCAGTTCAGTGCAGTCATCAGTGTGTGTGTGAGCGTAACACGCCACCAGCCTTAAAAAAGACTTTTGATTGACACATTCTCTAACCTCAGATGATTGACAGTTTTGTAGCATTTAAATGGAATTTAGAGGATTTCATTAAAATACTTTATTTACCCGTGAGGGGCCGATCGCTGATTATGGCAACAAAAGCACAACAGCGTGAGTCAGAACCGGATAAACTGTTTACTAACACGAGCACCCGTCCAAATCAAGACGCACGTTTCAGCTCGACCCGTTGATGTGTCATAATGAGGCACGTCTAATTCAAATCGCATGATTCGACTTGTCTTTAAACTCACTAATCTATCTCACTCTGCTCGACAGGAGATGCAGGAGAACGTGAAGAAGTGCAAGAACTTCTTGGCGACTCTGATCAAGTTGGCTTCCCATAATTCCCCTTCCCCAGAGACGTCTCGAAACGTGAAGGCGCTGGTGCAGGATTTGCTGGTACGTGTGCCGGTTCTGCTCCGGAAACATCGGCTTTCTCCTTGAAACGTTTGAGAAGGGCCTTGTTTTGTATCCCCAATATAATCCCTGCTTTGAAAATGAAATTTGACTCATATGTGTTCATCCTGCACTAATCATCTCCTCTTCCTGTAGTTTGCATGTGTTTTTCGCTGTACACGTTCAAATCCTGCTGAACATCTGCTGTCGCTCCTCTCAGGATGCAAAGATCGATCCGGAGGAGTTCACCAGCCGGCTACAGTCCGAGCTGAAGTCGTCTCCGCAGCCTTACCTGGTCCCTTTCCTGAAGGTACGTCAACACGCACGCGGCTTGCGTTCCTCGCGGTCAGTAGCCGGCAGGCGCGTCCAGCCGGGCGCAATACGTGTCACATCCTGGCACGCTAGTGCGGCCGCGCTGTCATGCGACGTTAGCTGGCTTACGTCAAAATCCTCCAGAAATAGACATCGGTGGCCTGCGGTGTCCTCACGGAGGTCTGGGACTGAGGTTAATGATCTTTGTCGGACTGTTCGACTTTTGTGAGAAAAAACGGGCAGAAAAAAACTTTACATGCCAAAATGGACTTGAAATTTCACATATAAGATGCTTTTGTTATTGTGAATGATTCATCAGTGCGCATTATTGCACAAAAAAGAAATAATAAGGTCATTTGGAGCAAGTTCCTCCAATGTGAGTCTATAAATGTAAAAATCAGATTAAAGTAAATGTGAGTGAGGTTCGTGCTTTGGATGGTTGCCAGATCGGGTGGACGATTTCCAGCCCAAAAGCTCACCAAAACACACCCACTCCAACAAAAAAACACCCAAAACTTTAGTGTTAGTTCACCCAAAAATGAAAATTCCTCTCCCTCGTGTCGTTCTTCACCCGTAAGATCTTCGTTCATCTTCAGAACACAAATGAAGATATTTTTGATGAAATCCGATGGTTCAGTGAGTCTCTATTGACAGATAATGAACACTTTCATACTAAAACATATTTAAAACAGGTCATGTGACTACAGTGGTTCAACATTAATATTATAAAGTGACGAGAAAAAACAAAATAACGACTTTTCAACAATATCTAGTGATGGACGATTTCAAAACACTGATTCATGAAGCTTTACGAATCTTTTGATTCGAATCAGTGGTTCAGATGCGCCAAAGTCACGTGATTTCAGTAAACGAGGCTTCGTTTCTTCTTAAGTGATTCGAAATTTCAGTACTTCAGACTTTGGCAGTTTGATATGTGATCTGAACCACTGATTCGACACAAAAGATTCGTAAAGCTTCATGAATCAGTGTTTTGAAATCGTCCATCACTAGATTTTGTTGAATAAAGCCGTTATTCTGTCACACAAAAAATATTCTCATCACTTTATAACATTTAGGAATCCCACTGTAGTCACATGACCTGTTTTAAATATGTTTTAGTATGAAAGTGTTCATTATCTGTCAATAGAGACTCACTGAACCATCGGATTTCATCAAAAATATCTTCATTTGTGTTCTGAAGATGAACGAAGATCTTACGGGTGTAGAACGACACGAGGGAGAGGAACTAACCCTTTAATTGTCAAAATAATGTGATAGAATTATATTGCCATGTCAATCAATGTTAATATGGACAATTTTTAACTCTCTAAACGAAAATAAATAACAAAATAATATAAAAATACATAAAT
Source organism: Zacco platypus (assembly GCA_038088235.1). Taxonomy (NCBI): domain Eukaryota; kingdom Metazoa; phylum Chordata; class Actinopteri; order Cypriniformes; family Xenocyprididae; genus Zacco; species Zacco platypus. Next base: position 31,579,790 of record CM076075.1, read on the forward strand.
TTCACAGGAAAATGGATCAAATCAGGCAAATACATTAAAGAGAGTGACCAAATATGACAAAAATGTCCAGACTATTTCAAAACGGCAATCAAGAATCATTTCCAACCTAATGTCCATGTTTTCACAGGATCAATTTTGAGCGTTTGAGGTTTTAAATGATGATTACTTAAATATGTGATAGGAAAAAAGGTAATGAAAAGCGTGGCCTTCATAGTTTACTTTGGGACTGTGTCTGTGTTTGCAGAAAAGTCTCCCTGCGTTGCGTCTGTCTCTCCTGAACAGCCAGCAGTCTCTCACTCAACCTCTACAGCCCAACAAAACCAGCGTGACGCCGGTCCAGACGGGCGTCAGTGTGCGTCCACACCAGCCCAACAGCACCGCTGTTCTGCCGCAAGTATGTTCTTATCACTCATTCTGATCTCAAATATGGTCCACTTTTCTCTTTTTCATCCGTACAATTCAGAAACAATTACATAACCACAGCATGACTAGAATCTTGTGTTAGAACAAAGTGTGGAAATAAGGATCCCAGACAGTGTGTACGTCTGTTATCCATCTGCAAAACTACAAACATCTGATGCACTTATTTAAAAAAAGCAGATTTCAATACACATCTTTAAGACATTTAACATTTGACAGCATATGTTTTTAAGACATATTGTAAAAGTAAAACACATCTCTGCAATATACAGATTGTTGTACCATGCGACTTGAATGTTTGTGACCCAAAACTTCCGCTTCAGTCACTCAGAACATTTATTAAAATGAAATGTTCACGTTTGGTCATCTTTATCTGTGCAATAACCTCATTAACATATGACCACCGATATTTGCATATCATTCTTATTCATTCAGAAGCTTGCTGAGGCTTGAAAAAAGATTTATAAATGGTAAATATTGCTTTTTATCATATTGTATATTGGTGCATATAAAAGAAAATGACCTCTTTGTGTTCATTTAGTTTAGAAATTGTTTTTTTCCTATTAAAAAAAGAAAAAAATCTCCATTTTAACCAAAACCAATACAAAAATATACAGATATGCACTATCATTAAAAAGTGTCTTCTGCTCATCAAGGTTGCGTTAATTTGATCAAAAATACAGCAAAAAATTGTGATATATTTTTGTAGTTTAAAAGAACTGTTTTCTATGTGAATATATACTAAAATGTAATTTATATCATGTGATCAAAGCTGAATTTTCAGCATCATTACTCCAGTCTTCAGTGTCACATGATCCTTCAGAAATCATTCTGATATGATGATAAGCTGCTTTTGCATAACATTTCTGATTATTATCAATGTTGGAAACAGTTGTGCTGCTTCATAAATTTGAGGAAACCATCATAAATTTCATTTTTCAGGATTCTTTGATCAATAGAAAGCTTAAAAGAACAGCGTTTATTTGTACGGAGGATGTAGTGATGGAAAAAATATGAGATGGGATGAAAAATTATATCACAAAGTTTCTCAGGAAGATGCAAAAATTTGACTGTAAATGCAAATGTTTTTACTGTCACTTTTGATCAATTTAATGCATGAATAAAAGCATTAATTTCTTTAATTTTCTTGAAAAAAAATCCCCAAACATTTTAGCGGTTGTGCATTTTAAATGCCTTCAAAAGGCTGAAAAACATTTTGAAAGCCCTAAATAAATGGAATTGAACATGGACAGTGAGTTTGTCTCTCGCCGCGGTGCCTCAGTTTGTGTCCTGTAGGTTTTCCGTATCTTCACGAGGAGATCTCCCCGAGGTTTGTAGGCTCTGAGCTGTAATGTAGCGACAGTGTCCGGCGCGAGAAAACAAGTCAGAGAAATATGCAGGCGGAGGGAAAGTGGACTGGATGGATGGGATTTGCTCAGGGCGGCACTGAGGGACTCGCGGGGGACGGAAGCGTCTCTATTAGTGCTGTTCCTCTGTTCTGCCCCTCTCCTCACTTTGTCACTACCTTGTTTTCTTCCTCTTTCTCCCTCTATTGTGGCTGGAAAAATCAGCCTGTGTGTTTCACACCACACCCAGATGTGCGTTTTATTAATGCACACATTTATGTCCATGAAATCACACTGTAATTATTTTAAAATCTATTAAAAATTAATAAAAAAAAGTCTATATGTTGTTACTTTTTAATCATGCAATTTACAAAAGCCTGACGTGTGAGTCAGAAAAATCAGTTTATTGAAGAAAATATTCAAAACATGTATCGTATTTGATACATCAGAGCTTTTATGGCTCATATAATATGATATAGTGAGAATATGGAGGCAAAAACAGCTCAGTTTTACTCAAATTGAACAAAAAAAAGCAATTTGGTGCAAATACTAATATTAATATAGAAAGAAGTGATGAAATTCTGATGCTTGTAATGTAAATCAGTGAGATCTTTATAACAGTACAGCAGATACTTACATTAAAATGCATATAAATATCAATATTTGACAATAATATGTCTTAATAAGATGATAATTAACTTCGAAATTTTATTATACAAGCTCTGTAGTTTTAAAACATATGCAATAAAATGATGATTGAGAGATGAACAAATAAACCTGATGATCATATTTGATACTCACGATTTTTCTAAAAAAAATTATCGATGGACAGTCCAGTAGGTGTTCATCTTGAAATATTACTAACAATATCAAAGTTATTCTTGTGTTTCCTTTACAAAAATCATGAGCTGAAGGAGAACATTTGTAGAATTATACCGAAAGACTTTTACTTGCTAAAAAAACGTATGAATGATCAATCAGACGACAGAAACATGTAGTGGATTGTGTGCAAAAACAGGTTTTGATCATTGCATATTAAATATGATACAGTAGGTTTTATAAATCTGTTGAGATGCTGCTGATTCATGTTTTAAAGGATTAGTTCACTTCAGAATTCAAATTTCCTGATAATTATTCAATTTTTTTTTCAGTTTACTCACACCCATGTCATCCAAGATGTTTATGTGTTTCTTTCTTCAGCGGAAAAGAAATGAAGGAAAACATTCCAGGATTTTTCTCCATATAGTGGACTTGAATGGGGTTCAACGGGTCAGTTTCAGTGCAGCCAGACGAGGAATAAGAGTCTGATCTAGAGAAACCATCGGACATTTTATATAAAAAAAAAATAGAAATATATACTTTTTAACCACAAATGCTCGTCTTGTACGTAATCACGATGGTCATGCGTGACCTTTCCAACGTGATTACATAATGTGTGGCGCATCAGAGCAGTGCAAGACGAGCATTTGTGGTTTAAAAAGTATATTTTTGTATAAAATGTGCGATGGTTTCCCTAGATCAGACTCTGAATCCTCGTCTGGGATCATGTAGAGTCTTTGAAGCTGCACTGAAACTGACCCGTTGAACCCCATTGAAGTCCACTATATGGAGAAAAATCCTGGAATGTTTTCCTGAAAAACCTTCATTTCTTTTCCACTGAAGACATAAACATCTTGGATGACATGGAGGAGACAAAACTGACCCAGACTGTAAGACTGCTCAGATATCGAGGTGAAATGCAGTAAATCTCTGTATGTTTGTAGGGTATCAAGAGGGCAGCGGGTCCCGGAGGTCAGATACGGATGCCCGTGGTCATCACACAGACGGTGCGAGCGACAGGTGAGACACACGACACTGACGACTTTCATTTATTTATCCAGTCATCAGTTTTGCATAAAAACTGCTGGCATCGATCACACTTGCGTACAGGTGTGTGCATGAGGATTTGACCTGCCTTTCTTTTCCGGCTCATCTCAGTCTGATTTGTGTTATATTTTTGCCCTGAAAGTGGATTTTCAGGGGGATAGTTTCTAAAAATACCATCTCCTGTAGCTGTGGGCCAAGAACATGCCTCTTAAAATCACGTTCAAATGCTCCCTGGCAGTCGCTGTGTGTGTGCGTGTGTGTGTGTGTGTGTGTGTGTGTGTGGACACTTTGAGGAGTGTATAGAGGAACTCTGAGAGACAGACAGAGAAATATAGAAAGAAGAGCGAGATGCATGAAGACAAAAGCAGAGAATCAGTAAGAATGGCAGCCCAGTCTCTTTTCGGGGGACTCTCACGAAACATGTCGGGGTCGTGCACTGAACAAAAACAAAAAAAAAATGGTAACATCTAAATGAACTGATTTTATTCGTCACAAGTATTAGTCAGCATCACTGAATCACTCTAAACGTATTGATTTAGAACATCAAAGCTATTTTTAATGCTTTAAGTCAGACAGAAATAATGAAATCAAAATGATAAAAATGATTTTAATGTATTATTAATTACATTTTATTTATTATTCATTTTATTTGAAAGAAAATAAAGGCTGTCCACTGTAACATTATTTTCATGATAATTTGATTAAAATATTGAAATAAAGTTACATTATTTAATTGTTAGAATTATAGATTATTTGTTTTTAATTTGTTTTAATTTAATTTTTTTAAAATATTTTTAATTTTTACACTTCAAATGATTATATTATAATAATAAGAATCTACTAGACTATCTATCTATCTATCTATCTATCTATCTATCTATCTATCTATCTATCTATCTATCGTTCTATCGTTCTATCTATCGTTCTATCGTTCTATCGTTCTATCTATCTATCTATCTATCTATCTATCTATCTATCTATCTATCTATCTATCTATCTATCGTTCTATCGTTCTATCTATCTATCTATCTATCTATCTATCTATCTATCTATCTATCGTTCTATCTATCTATCTATCTATCTATCTATCTATCTATCTATCTATCTATCTATCTATCTATCTATCTATCTATCTATCTGTCTATCTATCTATCTATCTATCGTTCTATCGTTCTATCGTTCTATCTATCGTTCTATCTATCTATCTATCTATCTATCTATCTATCTATCTATCTATCTATCTATCTATCTATCTATCTATCTATCGTTCTATCTATCTATCTATCTATCTATCTATCTATCTATCTATCTATCTATCTATCTATCTATCTATCTATCGTTCTATCGTTCTATCTATCGTTCTATCTATCTATCTATCTATCTATCTATCTATCTATCTATCTATCTATCTATCGTTCTATCTATCTATCTATCTATCTATCTATCTATCTATCTATCTATCTATCTATCTATCGTTCTATCTATCTATCTATCTATCTATCTATCTATCTATCTATCTATCTATCTATCTGTCTATCTATCTATCTATCTATCTATCTATCTATCTATCGTTCTATCTATCTATCTATCTGTCTATCTATCTATCTATCTATCTATCTATCTATCGTTCTATCGTTCTATCTATCTATTGTTCTATCTATCGTTCTATCGATCGATCTATCTATCTATCTATCTATCTATCTATCTATCTATCTATCTATCTATCTATCTATCTATCGTTCTATCTATCTATCTATCTATCTATCTATCTATCTATCTATCTATCTATCTATCTATCTATCTATCTATCTATCTATCTATCTATCTATCTATCATTCTATCTATCTGATGTGGCCAAATATATTTCATGTCAAGAAAATAATGCCACACAATCTTAAAGCTTCAAAAATAAGCTTCATTAGCTTCATGAAAAATACAGTGAGTGTAAAATGTGGCGCGAGCTTGACTGAGCTGAGCTGGTTGAGCTCCAGACTGAATCAGGTTTGTTGAAAATATGTGTGTAAGTTCATGATAATGTTATCTTGTCTTTTCCCAGGTACTTTAGGGAAACCTGCAGCTATCCAGACGGGCAAAAGCCCTGCGGGCATCACCATACAGCTCTCAGGAAACCAGAAAAACAAGCTGAATGACCCGGGGGGAGGCTCGTTCAGGTACGGAGATGCGGGCTGTAATACCGGCCGCTGGCACACGGGGGCAGCGTTTCACCGAGCTGCTCCTGATGACTGCAGGCGACACTCTCAGCGAGGGCCGACCGCTGCCTCTCATCCTCCCATCCCGCCTCCTTATGCTTTCTTTCTCTCTTGTTTGCTCAAAACTGTCGCTCTGTACGTCAGCGGGACCGAACACATGAGAGAGCTTAATGTGAAATTGCTCATGGCTTTAGTGTCTGGTTTACCGGATGTTGCTTTTTCCTTTGAAAGTGTGTAGAAATCAAGCTAAAATACTTTAAAATCAAAATCAAATTATTTAACTATATATTATTATTATTATTATTATTAAATATTTTAATATATATATATATATATATATATATATATATATATATATATATATATGTAGCTTTAATTTATTTTTTAATCTTTGTTTTATTATTTTAAAATACATTTTAATATTTATATTTAATATTACATATATATATAAATATAAATATTAAAATGTATATATATATATATATATATAGCTCAAATTTATTTTTTATTTTAGTTTTAATAATTTTAATACTTCAGCTTATTTATTTGCAACAATTACAATTTTCATATAAGTTTTTAGTTTCATTTTTTCATCTTATTAGTTCAGTTTTTAAAATAAATTAATTTAATTAACCAAAAAAACTATTAATATTAATAGTGTTTGTCTACAATCACAACACTGTTTTATATGCTTGAAATATATTTTAAATATATTGCAAAATAGTCTTGTATGCGTATACGATCGATTATTAAGTATTTTAATTAGCATGGGATGACAATTCACGCAATGATTTTCAAATACTTTTTCTTCTTAACGATTAAATACTTGAAAAGCAAAAGTATTTCAGATATTTTTAGCTTTAAATGAGCTTCACGTGAATTAGATTTTGTGTCTAGTTTACATTTCAAAACAAGCTAGAGTAGTTTATACAGTATGACTTTTGGTCATTACAGTAAGGCTTTACTGTAGTAATTTGGCCAGAACTATGCTTACCATGGTAAAGTCTGTGTTTATGAGGGATAGATGTTGTTCTCAGTGTGATATCCAGCACTGGACACACTCGGTGAATCGTGTTTCTGGTGAGCGGCACTACAGTGAGCTGCTGCCTATGTAGGGCGCTTCATTTCAGGTTAAGATGCTCCCTATGTAGACGGCGAACAATGAGGCAGCTCGCTAGGGTTTGAGAGAGCCATTGAGTTTAGTCTTTGTGTGTGTCACAGCAGGTCACAGAGTTCACAGCTCTCTCTCTCTCTCTCTCTCTCTCTCTCTCTCTCCGGGCATCAGCCGCAGGCGCTGATTGATAAACCAATAAATCTTTAGCAGTGTAGCTAATTAAGCTGTCAGGTTTGCTTGTTACTGACGACCCTCTACCCGACGGCGTGTTTCGTGACCAGGATGTTTTTGATTGGCTCTCGGACCCTGATCAAACCAAACCACCCGCCGGGCAACATCAGGACTTTTAGTTTAGTTTAGTTTTGTTTACACTCTAAAAAATAATGGGTTGTTTCAACTCATGTTTGGGTCAAATATGGACAAACATTTCATTTAAAACTTGGGTTGGGTTTGGCCATATTGACCCAAACATGGGTTGAAACGACCCAGAATTTTTTAGAGTGTAGTTTAGTTTAGTTACTACAGCAAACATTCCCAATTAGTAAAAATACTCATTTTGTGAATCAAAGTATTTTATTTATATAATATTATAGTATTGATATTTAATTGTGCTTTTGTTTTTATAATTTAATTATCATTTTCATTTTAGGTTAAGTTTTAGTCATTTTGTATAGTGATGTTCATTTATAATAGTTTTTTAAATATTAAAATATTATTCATATTTATATTTCAAATTTTATATATATATATATATATATATATATATTAGAAATAATTTAAACAAACAGAAATTCCATTTGTTGAATTAAAACTAAACTAAAAATAAATAAAAAAATATAAAATTTAATTTATTAAAAATAAATTAAACCTAATTATTTTAAAGATTTAAAATGAAATATATGTAAAAAAAAATAATATGAAATATAAATATTAATAATATTTTAATAAAGATAATGAAAATGAAAAAAACACATAAAATCACAAAATAAAAAAATATATATATAATTTAATATTTTTAAATTTAATTTAATCTAACAAATAAATATTTGTATAAATATATTGTATAAATTTAAATATTTTGCAATAATGTTAAAATATATTTATTATATATATATAATTTTTTTATGATGTTATTCTTAATACATCATGGGATGATTGTTCAGTCAACGACCTTCAAATACTTTTTTGTCCTTAAAGATGATAAAATTTCAAATACTTTTCATTTATTTTATTTATTAATTAGCTGCTTGCTTTAATACTTCTTTGGAAATCTTTATGAAGAAAATAAATGGACAAAATACGTGACAGTGGACACAGTTATTGCAGGAACTGTAGTAACTTTTCTGTAAAGGGAAGCTGAATGGACAGATGATTTTGGGCAGAAGAAAGATAATAATGACCATCATGACCTCTATTGAATTCCTCTCATTCATTTCTGTGGCGTGTGGCAGCAGCTAGGCTAACGTGCTAACTCCGCGCAGTGCTAACCGCCTCTGTCAGCTCCTGCCGTGGTGTCAGGACTCATATACACCCTGCCCAGCCGGCGAGAGGCAGGGGGCGCGACGGGGCCGCACGCACACACACGGGCACCGGGGGTGGCGTGGACGCGGGCACAAGATGCCAGGGGGTCAGTGTCAGAAACAGAGGTACAGACGCGGACGTAAATCAGAGTGGAGCTGAGTGAACTTTGACCTCTGTGACCGTAGCAATGAAGTTTTCAGCAGCGCCCCGGGCGCAGGAAACTCCGCGCTGCTCCCCTGCTAATGTGCCGTAATTAGGACACTGTTACCAAGGCAACGGGAAAAGGGAGAGTAATGATTGGGTGAAAGAGCTGCCCGTCACACAGATGGAATGTGTCACGCTTGACTAATAACATTAACATTCCGATGGATCAGTGTTAGTCTACTGTTATTTATACACTATTACAGTGTTTATTCATGTTGGAGCTTTTTCTCTTTGGATATTTCAGTTGAACTTTATATTGATTCAGTTGTAGTTGTAGTTCTTTTTAAGAAAGTCATGGATGACTCCAGAGAAGTTTTTGGATGTTTTCAGCTGACTTTCTCTGACAGAACTCAGACACATTCTGCACACATGATGCACATGACAAAAACATGTCCATTTATTTATTTATTTTACATGTATGTTCCCGTGCTGTCCATAATACATGTGATGCACACAGATCGTCTGTCATCTCTCCATCCATCCTTCCTCCATCCGAATATCCAACCATCCATCCATCGATCCATCCATCTGAATATCCATCCATTATTCCGTCCGTTCATCCATCCTTCCATTCATCCATCCATCCGTCTGTCCGTCAATCCATCAGTCTATCCATCCATCCATCCATTCATCCATCCTTCCATCCAAATATCCATCCATCCATCCATCCGTCTGTCCGTCAATCCATCTGTCTATCCATCCAAATATCCATCCATCCATCCATTCATCCATCCGAATATCCATCCATCCGAATATCCATCCATTATTCCGAATATCCATCCATCCTATCGTCCATCCGTCCATCCGTCCCTTCTTCCATCCTTCCATCCATCTATCCATCCATCCATCCATCCATCCAAATATCCATCCATTCATCCATCCGAATATCCATCCATCCATCCATCCGAATATCCATCCATTATTCCGTCCGTTCATCCATCCAAATATTCATCCATCCATCCGAATATCCATCCATCCTATCGTCCATTCGTCCCTTCTTCCATCCTTCCATCCGAAAATCCATCCATTCATCCATCCATCATCCTTCCATCTATCCTTCCATCCAAATATCCATCCATCCATCCTTCCATCCAAATATCCATCCATCCATCCATCCATCCATCCATCCATCCGAATATCCATCCATTATTCCGTCCATTCATCCATCCAAATATTCATCCATCCATCCAAATATCCATCCATCCATCCATCCATCCGAATATCCATCGATTATTCCGTCCGTTCATCCATCCATCCGAATATTCATCCATCCTATCGTCCATCCGTCCATCCGTCCCTTCTTCCAACCTTCCATCCGAATATCCATCCATCCATCCATCCGTCTATCCAAATATCTATCCATTCATCCATCCGAATATCCATCCATCCATTCATTAATTCGGAAATTATTTATTTATTTCATGCTCATTCTAATTCTCTTCATAATTCAAGTGATGCAAATGTGGGTATCTGACAAAAAAACATATACATGAATATTTAATTAATACTTCTTTCTTTATTTTATTTTTATTTACTCACATCCACATTCCCACATGATGCACACGGATAGTGGAAAAATTAATATTTATTTAACTGCTCATTTTCATGTTGATATCTAAAAATGGTAAATGTTTATAAAATATAATAACAATAGTTTATTATAAATCAACATAAGTTGACATAAATCTTAAAATGCTTAAGAATGTATGAGTGAGAGTGAATATTTTCGGTGCTGTAATTACTGCATGAACAACTGCTATAATAACACATACAAAACTACTTTTAATGTAAAGTGTGTGTAAACATCAGTGGCTGATTGTCGAGTATCAAGTGATTTGAATATGCATTTATAAGTCGATTATAATCTATTATAAGATATTGTGCTGTGAGATCAGATGGTTTTGTCTGTTATTTTCAGAGACGATGATGACATCAACGATGTGGCGTCGATGGCCGGCGTGAACCTCAACGAAGAGAGCGCTCGGATTCTAGCGACCAACTCTGAGCTGGTGGGGACGCAGATCCGCTCCTGTAAAGACGAGGCCTTCCTTCCCACAGGTCTGTTACACCGGCGGATACTGGAAACAGGTAGAGTATCTTCACACCGGAAACTTTCAGTTAATAGATGTTTATAGAGCTAAATATATGTTTAGAAGAGTATAAAAAGCACTCACAATGACACATAAACCGGTCTCATTGTTCTGTGACGATATGGAGTTATTCTGGAGAGCCTGGAGCTTTTAAACGTTCTCTGTTCTTGTAAATGTAGGCCAGTCCACGGTCGCTTTTGGCCACCAGGAGAGCGTCCTTATTGTTCCACCAAACTCCCGCTATATCAGCCCAAGTTAGTCTGTGTCATGCTGTCGATTACCACCGTAAAATGTTCGACTCATCCTTCCGTTTTTGTGTAAATATCAAAAAGAAAAGCACATTGCAGGAACCGCTTGTAATGAAAGCTGAATGTTTGTCCGCCTAAATTTGCATCGTATCCGGATATCTGTCAACATGTTTATTTAACCTGGAACATTCCTCAACATATGACCACCAACATTTATATAACAAAACGAATGCTAGAATATACACTATCATGCAAATGTTTGGAGTCAGTAAGATTTTCATGCATGAATTGTGATAACCTCAGTCAGGACTTTTTCCTATGTGTTTTTATTGCTCTTAGGGCATGAAAAACAACATTTTGAGTTACATTGTTTTTCTACACATATTTTTCAAAGATATTTTCAGATGTTCACTTGAGTGGACAGTACATACTGTATTAAACAATACAGTAATAATACATTAATATTGTATGTAATTAACAAACCAGTGAATAAAATTATATAAAATCTATAAAATACATTCAAAAAACCTAGCGAGCAGGTGTTTTCAATCTCATCTGAAATGTGCAGTGTTGAGGTAATGCATTACAAGTAATGTGCATTACATAATCGGATTACTTTTTGATGTAAGGAGTAACACATTAAAAGTAACATGCATAATGTAATCAGATTACTTTTTGATGTTATGATTAAAGCAATGCATCACAAGTAACATGCATTACATAATCAGATTACTTTTTGATGTGAGGAGTAAAGTAACGCATTACAAGTAACATGCATTATGTAATCAGATTACTTTTTTGATGTTATGATTAAAGTAATGCATCACAAGTAATGTGCATTACATAATCGGATTACTTTTTGATGTAAGGAGTAACGCATTACAAGTAACATGCAAAATGTAATCAGATTACTTTTTTGATGTTATGATTAAAGTAATGCATCACAAGTAACGTGCATTACATAATCAGATTTTTTTTTGATGTAAGGAGTAAAATAATGCATTACAAGTAACATGCATTACATAATCAGATTACTTTTTGATTTAAGGAGTAAAGTAACACATTGCATGTAACATGCATTATGCAATCAGATTACTTTTTTGATGTAACGAGTAAAATAATGCATTACAAGTAACATGCATAATGTAATCAGATTACTTTTTGATGTAAGGAGTAAAGTAACATTGCATGTAACATGCATTATGCAATCAGATTACTTTTGATGTGAGGAGTAAAGTAATGCATTACAAGTAACATGTATAATGTAATCAGATTGCTTTTTTTGATGTGAGGAGTAAAATAATGCATTACAAGTAAAGTTTATTATGTAATCAGATTACTTTTTGATGTAACAAGAAATGCATTACAAGTAACTTGTACTTGTAATTACTTAAAATATACATTACGTATATAATCACAATACATTTTTTATGTTAAAGCGAATTGCATTCTAATAAAAAAAATAATTATTAATACATTTGGAGTTGCAGTTGGGAGTAAATAGTAGCTGAAATGTAGCTAGTGACGACGTCCACTTTAGCAGACAGATGATTAATTAGAATTTTCTCCCAATTTTAAAACAATACTTGGAAAATTTAACTGTGATATGATAAATACAAGAGTCTAGAAGGAACTGATGGATGTTCGGGAAGCAACTTCTGACATTTATAATGTTACGAAAAGTGGTTCTTTTGAACTTTCTTTTAATTAAAGAACAAAAATATTAAGCAGCACAACTTTTTTTTGTCAATGTTTCTTGAGCAGCAAATCATCATATCAGAATCTGAAGATGCTGAAAATTCAGCTTTGATCACTGGATATAAATTACATTTCACAATATATAAAATAACATTTTTTATGTGATATTATGTGAATATTTCACAATTTTTACTGTATTTTTTATCAAATAAATGCAGTCTTGCTGTGCACAAGAGACTTCTTTTAAAAACATTTAAAAACATCTTACCGACCCCAAAATGACTGACGTTCGCGTGGATTGCTCCCAAACACTTAATTTAAAACCTCATTCACTTCTTTGATTCTCTCCATGTGATTTGCTTTGTATTGTTTACAAACCACATGCCACAGAAGAACTCGTCATCTCGGATGAGTCAAGCTAATTTCCTGCTAAACGGAGTGCGATTTCTCTCACAAAATGCAACATTTTCAGACTAGAATCTTATAGGTTGTGTGAAGGACGTAGAAAGTTTCCTCACAAACTAGTTTAAACTAGCACTTGTTCTGTCACCCTCGTGTTCGCTACACATTAGATCTCAGTTAAGTGTCAGAAGCCCTAGGGTATCTGTTTTACCGCGCGTTAGCGTCGGCATCGAGCTGTCGCTGGGAGCGCGCTGTGCGTTAGAAACGTGTAATTCTTCTCAAAGGTGCAGGAGTGTGTGTAGGAGGACGAAGCGCCCCCTGCTGGGCCGCGGCGGTGTGGTGTGGTGTCGTTGATGGGCTGCTGGAGAACTCTTAGGTGACAGCAAACCAAGGGAGGCACAAATCCTGCCAGCTCGGCTCAATCTGAGAGAAATGCACACACACAACCCAACAAAACTCAATGCATACAAACACCGAAAGCCCTGCTTCACCCTCGTACACAAAGATCACATCTACTCAGTCATTCTTAAACAGTATCTTTTACCTATATGTAATCAAAAATTGCATGCTTTGTACCTTGTGTGCGCATTCCTGCTCAAACAATAGAGCATGAGGCTTGCAACACCAAGGTCAAGGTTCGATTGCTAGGGAATGCATGAATTAAATGCACTTTGAATAAATGCATCTGCCAAATGCATAAATGTTCTTCCTGCAAATCACCATGAGAGGTCTAATTTTAAAACAGGTAAACCTGCGTGAAGAGATTTTATCCTCTGCAAAAGCAGCTTGTTATTTTTTGGACCGAATGGAAATTCTTCAGTTCATCTAAATCTTTTTTTTAAAGAGCCGTGGCCTTAAGAAACTCCGCATGTTTTGACATTCCTAAGATGTTTTCATCATTTCTCTTTTACTTGTTCCCTTGTAAGATCTCGTTCGGAGTCATTAAGGACACTCTCGGCACGTTTAGCGGCTGATTTAAATAATTGGTGTGATTTTCTTAAAATAACAGTGGAAGAAGAACTTATGTTAATAGCAAATTAAAGACGGGGATGTTGTAGATAGAAGCGCTGCGATGGTTTTGCAGCGTTCTTATAAACTCCAGCGCTAATTATGCTTTAAAGGAAAAGTTGTCAACTCAAAAAAAAAGAGCTATTTTTCTTTTCCCAATTTCTCTTTTTCATACGGGAAAGAAAAATCGCATTAAAATGTCAATCTCAAATGTTTCTCCAGACATTTGCTCTTGTTTCTCAGATGTTTCTCCTGATAAAAAGACACTCATAATCTCAAAGATTTCACATTTGCCAAGATCCCAATATCTGCAATCAGAAGTCAATATAAATTCCCATTGGATTCCTCCAATATCAAATGATCTGCTATGCGTGTTTATTTTACAGCTCTATGTATTTAGTGTATGACAATTATTGACTGTGTTTGTTTTGTTAATGTGATTAATCGCATCTAACATAAAAGTTTGTAAATATATGTGTGTGTAATACTACACACACACACACACACACAAGACACACACATAGTGTAAACTTTTATGTTAGATGCAATTAATAGATTTGTCAGCACTAGTTAAATCACTAGTAAATTTTTAGGAGAAACAGCTGACACAAAGTTGTTCGTTTAAGTCTCCTGGGCTCTTCTGGGTGGTTGGATCCGATTTGCTGACCTTCCAAACCACAGAGGCTCATCCAAACTCATTTTTCTGAAATTTCAGGAAATCAGGTTTGAAAATGAGCCACAGAAGCTGCAAAACTACCTCTCAGCATATTTGTGTTTTAAGTGCAGGTCGTGTCAGTTCACCATAACAGGCCTTTATTTTCTCAACACACATTGGACCTTTTTGTGGAGGATTTATGAGATAGGACAGATGTGATTTTCTCTCGCTGAACTTCCTTCCAAACATCTGCGTGGTGATGTGTTTTGTTTGATTATTGATATTTTCATAACATCTGCATCTTTCTTGTTTCAGCTAAGAAGTTCGGAGTGACGGACGTACCGCTGGAGGCTGTGAACTTCATTTCTCACGCCACCCAGTCCAGATTACGGACGGTGCTGGAGAAAGTTTCCTTCATCGCCCAGCACAGAATGGACTCGTGTAAGGTACGGGACGGGATCGGTCTTCATAGGCTTTTATTTACATATGGATTATGTACTACTGTAAATAGTTTTCCTATAAATGACACAAACGTCATTAGCAAAAAATAATTCAACCATTAACATGAAAATCATTTGCTGTTTAAGACTTAAAACATCTGCTAAAATATCAGCGAAATGAAGAGAGAAACAATGATTCATTCAGAAACACGTTACATGACGTTCTAAATGTTAACATTAGTCATGCATTGGGTATTTATTCATCTGTTTGAATGCAGTGCCCTAACAACCACTGGAACATCCTAGGAGCTGCCTAGTGATGCCCTAGCAACCACCTTGAGTACACTAGCAACCATCTAGCAACATCTATGAGCAACCACCTAGAATGCCCAATAAACCACCTTGAACAGTCTAGAAATCACTTAGCAATGATCTAACAACCACTGGAACACCCTAGCAACTGTCTAGTAATGCCCTAGCAACCACCATGAGTACACTAGCAACCACCTAGCAACACGTAAACAACCACCCAGAATGCCCAATAAACCATCTTGAACAGTCTAGAAACCACTTAGCAATGATCTAACAACCACTGGAACACCCTAGCAGCTACCTAGTGATGCCCTAGCAACGTCCTAGCAACCACCATGAGTACACTAGCAACCATCTAGCAACATCTATGAGCAACCACCTAGAATGCCTTATAAACCATCATGAACACTCTAGAAACCACCTAGCAATGCCCTAACAACCACTGGTACACCCTAGCAGCTGCCTAGTAATGCCCTAGCAACGCCCCAGCAACCACCATGAGTACACAACCAACCACCTAGCAACAACTAAGCTGCATCCCAGAATGCCCTATAAACCATCTTGAACAGTCTAGAAATCACTTAGCAATGATCTAACAACCACTGGAACACCCTAGCAACTGCCTAGTAATGCCCTAGCAACGCCCTAGCAACCACCATGAGTACACTAGCAACCCCTTAGCAACATGTAAGCAATCACCCAGAATGCCCAATAAACCATCTTTAACAGTCTAGAAATCACTTAGCAATGATCTAACAACCACTGGAACACCCCAGCAACTGCCTAGTAATGCCCTAGCAACGCCCTAGCAACCACCTTGGATACACTTGCAACCACCTAGCAACATCTAAGCTACATCCCAGAATTCCCTATAAACCATCTTGAACACTCAAGAAACCACCTAGCAACGCCCTAACAACCACACAGAGCTCTTTCCCAGAACCCTGGCAACCACCTAGGAACACCATAGCAACCACCAACATCATTTTAGTAACAGAACTTGTTGCGCCTAAAGAACATAAAGAACTTCTTGGCAGCAATGACCCAAAATGCCCTGGCAGCCATCTAGAATTGCCTAGAAACCTCTTGGCAACACCATAGCAATTATCACCCTAGCAACAGCCAGCTAGAATGCTGTATAAACCACCTTGGACAGTAACACCCTAGCAACGACCTATGCAATCACTTGTCTGTCTGACTGCCTGTCTGTCTGTCTGGTTGTAAGGCTTGCTAAAGTTTGTCTCGACGAACTTTCCTTATTTTATGGTCTATAAATATGATTGTTAGTTCATTGTGCGTAAACTGTATGTAGTATATATTACAAACGTTGTTGTGTTAGTTCACACAATCGTGTTGTAAAGTATTGCTGTTGAAGTGGAAACTTTTGGGCTCTTAAATGACAAAGAGACAGACGCAGTGAGGTAAACAATTCAGCATTCAAACCCTCAGCCAGAGTCCAATCCACGCTTCCACCGCGCAGTCGAGCGCGTCGCATTAACTGCAGCGCTCTTTCAAGAGACTCGCATTAGCGGGAACCCGAGATGAACAAAACAAACCCACAAAGGGGGAAAAGCAGGTGGCGGAGCTCTTTAAGAGCTGTTTATTTGTGTACATGGCGAGTAGTTCAGCGGAGAGGACGCACGTTTTGTTTTTCTGTTTGGTGTGTGTTGTGGCTTTTTTTTGTTGTTGTGTTGGTTTGCGTCTGCCGCTCTCCGGTTTATAAATGAGCCGTGCGAGGCGTGTGAAGACACTCTGTTGACATCAGCAAAACACAAGATCGTCCTGACTTCATAGCCAACAAAGGACAGGAGAGATGGAGACAGGGATGAGAGGAGAGACAAGCTTGTCAGAAAATGAAAAGAAGCAGGGATAGCTCAGGAAGTGCACAAAACAATCCAGGTCGCATTCTTGAAGTAAACATGTTTTTTTCGCGTTTGTCCCATAAACTTCCGTCTCACCTGCCTTGGAAGGAGGTTTTCATCACGATTGAGTCATAATAAACACTCATACATAAGTTAAAATGTGTTTACGAGGATCAGAAGTTTTTGGTTGAACATCTCATGACCTCTTTCTCTCTGTCTCCTCAGGAAGACGAGTGGTACGAGCAGTCGTCTGACGCGCGCTCGCAGCTCAAGTTTTTCGAGCAGTTGGAACGGATGGAAAAGCAGAGGAAAGACGAGCGAGAGCGGGAGATTCTCCTCCGAGCGGCGAAGGTAATCTCTCGCGTAAACGTTGGAGAAGCTCGGAAAGTCGCTGCAAACTGGGCAAATAAATGCGTTGGATCGCCCACGCTTATTCATTTTAGAACGGTTGCATCATAAGAGAACCATTTTCGCTCGGGTCAGTTCTAAAATCTGTCAACATAAACAATGAAATTGTCAAAATATTATGTGAAATTAGTGGCATCATTAAATTGTATTATGCTTATTGTCTTTTTATCGACCATTAGTTAGCCTGATCTCTGATAGATTATAGTGGGAGCCAGAAATCAAATTGTCTTGCAATGAAGCAGCATCGTATACATCAGGGTTTCCCAAACATCAGTTCATGAATTGATGAAAATTTTGTAATTAATTAAATCATCATGTTATATTATTAAAATGAAACACTTACTACTAAAAAATAATGTGTTTACCTGCATGTAGGTCTGGGTGGGTTACTTTTAAAATGTATTTCACTACAGATTACAAAATACATGCTTTAAAAAGTAATTTGTAACGTATTTCGTTACATTACTCAAGTTTAGTAACTTAATCTAAATACTTTAGAATACTTTGGAATACTAATAAGTGTGGAACAAACACAAAAAAGGTCATTGTGAGTTTTTATCTCACAATTTTGACTTTTTCCCTCAGAATTGTGGGATATAAAGTTGCAATTGTGAGTTATAAAGTCAGAATTATGAGATATAAACTCACAATATTGAGAAAAGTCAGAATTATGAGATATAAACTCGCAATATTGAGAAAAGTCAGAATTATGAGATATAAACTCACAATATTGAGAAAAGTCAGAATTATGAGATATAAACTCGCAATATTGAGAAAAGTCAGAATTATGAGATATAAACTCACAATATTGAGAAAAGTCAGAATTATGAGATATAAACTCGCAATATTGAGAAAAGTCAGAATTATGAGATATAAACTCGCAATATTGAGAAAAGTCAGAATTATGAGATATAAACTCGCAATATTGAGAAAAGTCAGAATTATGAGATATAAACTCGCAATATTGAGAAAAGTCAGAATTATGAGATATAAACTCGCAATATTGAGAAAAGTCAGAATTATGAGATATAATCTCACAATATTGAGAAAAGTCAGAATTATGAGATATAAACTCACAATATTGAGAAAAGTCAGAATTATGAGATATAAACTCACAATATTGAGAAAAGTCAGAATTATGAGATATAAACTCACAATATTGATAAAAGTCAGAATTATGAGATATAAACTCACAATATTGAGAAAAGTCAGAATTATGAGATATAAACTCACAATATTGATAAAAGTCAGAATTATGAGATATAAACTCACAATATTGAGAAAAGTCAGAATTATGAGATATAAACTCACAATATTGAGAAAAGTCAGAATTATGAGATATAAACTCACAATATTGATAAAAGTCAGAATTATGAGATATAAACTCACAATATTGAGAAAAGTCAGAATTATGAGATATAAACTCATACTAAATTCACAATTGCAAGAAAAAAAATCAGTATTGCAAGTTTATATCTCCCAATTCTGACTTTATAACTTGCAATTGTGAGTTTAAATCTCGCAATTCTGAGAAAAAGAAGTCAGAATTGTGAAATGCAAACTCACAATTGAGAGAAGAAAAAACTAATTGTGAGAAAAATTTGCAGTGACGAGTGAATTATAAAATGACTCACAAACAATTATCAGAAAACATGAAAACAGTCGTGGATCATCAGGTCATGACAGGACAGTTAAGTTGACAGCAATTTTTTTTTAAATAAATTCAGTCATTTTGTCTTGTTCAGGACAGAACTAAATAAAAATAACATTTTTATAATCCCACTTAAAAGTATTAAAATGGTGATGAAACTTAACTCCGCTTTTTCAGATGGTCAGAGTCAGAGAATCACCAATCGCTGTTTAAATGACATTAAAACTCAAAGTAATCACTTTGGTAATCTAAAACACTTTTCAGATGTAACTGTAATCTGATTACCACCCATTTAAAATGAAATACAGTGACTCACATTTTGTATTTTAAATACGTCACTAAGTTACTTGTATTTCGTTACTCCTCGACTCTGCCTGCATGTCATGTGACCATTAGAGTCAGAGAACCGTGAACACGCAAATGTGTTGTTAAATTATTGAAATATTAACTTCCAGTAAGTATGTTAGGTCATATATATTAGGATATTTGAATTGAAGATTTTTGAATGTTTAGAAGCATCATTCCAGATATTTCGCATTAAATCAAGTAAATTTGTCAATATCAGATGCGTGAGTTTTGCAATAAATGATCTGCAAGAACGTAGTGTGACTCACTTTAGAATGTACCTTCTTTTTTGGGTGTTGAAAAGCCAGAAATTCATTTGGGGATTTTGATGTAAATAGACCTTTATAAAACTAAAACCATAAAAAACATTTTCATTACCTGAAATAAAATAAACGCTGACTGAAATAAAATAAAATATTTACATTTATTTTATTTCAGCAAAGTTGCCAAAGCAACATTTCCCATGTTCATTAAGAGTAACATGATGTGCTAAACTAACTAATAAAAATTACAAACACTCAATCAAATCAAATATGTGTGTAAATCCTTGCATAATTGTTTTGCTTGCATTGATTTTTGCCAATTAGATATCAAATTACAATAATGAAATCAATTGGCAAATGCACAAGAATGTTTTTATTTACTCAGAAATGCTGTTCACTAATTAGGCTCAGTGTCTCTGGTCCGCATGCATTGAAAGAGCCGTGACGGATCAGACGTCATCCCGCAAATTAACTGAGGATGTTTGAACAAAGTTTGCATGTGAGAGTCTTCCAACATCCACCGCTGATCCTGGAAGCCCCTGATAACCCCAGACGACGAAGTTTCCAATTAAAGAGGTGATTGCGTCCACTCTGCCCTGCGCCCGTCGCCCGGAGCGCCGCAGTGAAATAGTCCGGCTCGTTTCCGTCATTAATTCATTTAGCTCAGAGACGATGACCCGCCGTAAAGACCCCCTCGCACGGCAGAGTCTCGCCTCCCTTCGGCCTAATGCCGTTATTATGCCATCGCTAGATTATATTTCCGCCGGCCAGCCAAAACGAGACAGTTTAGGTCGTATGTGAGTGTGAATGGCCACGCCGACCTCCGTGACTTTGTGCCGGGGTGGAACGTTACGCAAGCTGGGTTGTGAGGGATTTCAAGCCTAAAATGCGATCAGGGAAACATGGTATGTGTTTTCAGCTCAAATGAATCGTAAATGTGTTGTCTGTAGCTCTCTAAACTCCTCGAATCACTGCCAGGGTAGTCTGAAACAATGAATGAATCAGTAAGTTAAGATTAGTTAACTACATTAGTTACACTGTTAGAAGAAAAGGTTCTATATAGAACCTTCAAGGGTTCAGTCAGGCGCTTCATGTATAGAACATATAAAGGTTCCATTATGAGGTCATTTTATGGATATTGTTTAATTCATTTTTAAATTAAATAGCTCATAAACACACTTCATCACTAAACATGAGTATTATGCAATCATTTATATAGAACCTTTTTGGCATAAAGTGTTCTTTAAAACTGAGTCAAGAACTCTAGGGTTCTATTTAGAACCCCACTGAATCTTTTTTTTTTCAAGAGTGTAACATGAACAAAACTTCTACAGTATTTTGTAATTTTACTTAATCTTAATTTGAGCATTTACTAAAAGGTTTCTAAAATCAAAAATTGTATCTGTTAATGCACTGTGAACTGTTAACTAACAGTAACAAAGATTAAATATATCTGCGAGCAGCGATTATCGGGGTTCAAGCGCTTTAAGGCCTTTAAGCACATGCATAAAAAGGTGTTATGTTTTAATTAGCAAGCCTGTAAACCTCTCGATTTTACAGCAAATACAGGCAATTTACCATAGGAAATATATAGTTTTTAAAGCTTTTTAACAGTTATCGAGGTTGAGCCAAAAATCTAGGACTAGTTCGCCAAAGTTGGTTTTTGAAGTAATCTCCGATATTTAACGAAAGATTTGATGGACATCGGCGGTCGTAGAGGCAAAGTCGCTCAGAATGACTTGTTCTACCATGTTGTATGAATGCTGTGGGTGTGTGCGAAAAATCGAAAGATGCACAATTCTTTACGCATATGAAAAACGCGAAGACGCCCCCCGGTGGCCGTTTTCTTTCGAACTTATCACAGGCATCTAGGGCCGTGAGAGAACGGACCCAGCGAGTTTCGTTTCAATCGGCTTCCGTTAACCTTGTCTGATAGCTGCTCAAAATTCATTGGCCGATGGCGGACATGTTTTTTGAGATGCGTCAATGTCCTCAAAGACAGTCATGGCACCTCGGACGAAGACACTGCGTGCCAATTTTCAAGTCAATCGGACTAACCGTGAAGTAGTTATGGCAATTTTCATGTTTTATACCCTGTTATAGCGCCATCAAGTGGCCAGATGCTGCATCCTTTTGCACACAACCACAGAATGAGCTCTTACATATGTGTGCCAAATTTGGTGAAAATATCTCATTCCGTTCACGATTTATAGCCATTTTAGTAAAAGTGGCTCTGTACACTTTGAACGTTTTGGCAACTTGGACCGTGAATCGGACCATCAACTTCTTTGATAATTATTGACAATCGGACTCCAGAGAATCTCGGTGTACTGGTTTGGTTCCAATTGGGTCAAAAACCTAGGACTAGTTCGCCAAAGTTGGTTTTTGAAATAATCTCCCATATTTAACGAACGATTTGATGGACAGCGGCGGTCGTAGAGGCAAAGTCGCTCAGAATGACTTGTTCAACCATGTTGTATGAATGCTGAGGGCGTGTGCGAAAAATCGAAAGATGCACAATTTTTTACGCACATGAAAAACGCGAAGACGCCCCCCGGTGGCCGTTTTCTTTCGAACTTATCACAGGCATCTAGGGCCGTGAGAGAACGGACCCAGCGAGTTTCGTTTCAATCGGCTTCCGTTAACCTTGTCTGATAGCTGCTCAAAATTCATTGGCCGATGGCGGACATGTTTTTTGAGATGCGTCAATGTCCTCAAAGACAGTCATGGCACCTCGGACGAAGACACTGCGTGCCAATTTTCAAGTCAATCGGACTAACAGTGACGTAGTTATAGCCATTTTCATGTTTTATACCCTGTTACAGCGCCATCAAGTGGCCAGTTGCTGCGTCCTTTTGCACACAACCACAGAATGAGCTCTTACATATGTGTGCCAAATTTGCTGAAAATTTCTCATTCGGTATAGCCATTTTAGTAAAAGTGGCTCTGTACACTTTGAACGTTTTGGCAACTTGGACCGTGAATCGGACCATCAACTTCTTTGATAATTATTGACAATCGGACTCCAGAGAATCTCGGTGTACTGGTTTGGTTCCGATTGGGTCAAAAACCTAGGACTAGTTCGCCAAAGTAGGTTTTTCAAAAAAATCTAAAATACCTGAAAATTTCGCCATCCTACACCAATGGTTTTGGAGTACTTTTGACCGCTGTAGCGCCCCCGTCAGGCCGATCGGGGCGAGGCTTGCTGACGTTGTAGACATTGTGAGTACCACCAGCCCTCAAAGATTCAAGTCTCTAGGACTTACGGTTTGGTCTGCCCGATCACTTTTATTGGCGAAAGCTGATCCTTTGAAATTTTAACAATTACAATAGGATTTCAGTGCTATGCGCTTGAACGCTCTAATAAATGTTATCAAAATATATTGCTCACTGTTAGTTCATGCTTCAACTAATGTCAACAAATGAGATCTTTTTGTAAAGTTATGCCAGTGAATGAATCTTGACAGATAGAACAAACAAATTTCAATCCATCCATGGGAACAGAAACCGCTAATCAGCTCCGATTCGTTTATGTCCTTGTATTCTCGCTGTGCGTCTTTAAGCTCAGCGTGATTTGACCCCTTA